>JAODAL010034864.1:0-43687 GCA_025379985.1 Phyllomedusa bahiana | reverse complement strand
GCAGAAATCCACATTCTATAAAACATGGAACCCCCCCCTCCCCCCCCACCACAATACGCCCAGGAGAAAAAGGGACATGTCCAATTTGCTAGAACAATACCCCGCAGTAATAATGTCTATGGGCCGGGGGGGTCTGGCCCCCCCCCTTTACTTGCACCGATCCGCTTCCCAACACACCGAAATTATGCGGGGAACAAGCCCCCTTCCAGTTTACACTAATTTTTAGTGGGCTATAGTAAATTTCCGTGTTTGCTTTATAGGTTCTAGGGATCCACTCAATACAGGGAATGAATTGTATGTATCCTAATTTATACATAAACTTCAGAAAATTATATAGTTTCCTGTTCTACAACAAAAAGTACAAAAGAAAAGGGCTTATTCCATCCACCAAATCTTTTGCAACTTCCTTCAGGGGTAAACCCAATCTTTTTTCCAAAGGGAAACACGCCCCTTACCCCTTTGACTATAATGGGTTCTGTTGGGTTTCCACCGTGGTGTCCATTATATTATTGGAAAAAATAGTGCAGCAAGCTGTTATATTTTTTCTGTCATCCCCAATGGAACTTGCTTTGTGTGAACTTAGCCTAACCTCAAAGACCCTTTCAAACAAAGGGCTTTAAAACTTACAAATTGAAGCCAAAATTTTTTAAACTCTACTTTTCTTTTTTTTGAGCAATTCGTATGGGCTTTTCTTGAAAACTTCCCCCCCTTTAACCTAAAAAGGGTTTTTCAGTTTCCACTGTCGTCTATAATATGAAATTAGATTTTTGCTCCTATTTTTTTGCCAATCTTTTCCTTTCTCGCTTTCATGTCTAAAAATGCAGATGGCCCTTTTCTAAATGGCACATGAAAAGCTGTGCATTACTTTTGAACTACATGATGAGGAACCCATTCACTTTTTTACTGCCAACAAAATTTGGTTTCTATGGACACTAATGAGCATTACAACTGTTGTTGAAAATTCAATATTGGACACAAATGTTTGTAATGAACATAACAGAGGAAAGATAAAAGGAATGGTCTCCCAACACAAGTGCAATCAGGAGTATTCTTCACACTTATCCTACCTCTTTTTTTGGATAGGCGCTGTTTAAACGATCTAGAAAATAGTGGCTAATTTTGTGTTTGTTATTGGATTTTAGCCCATTTGAAATGACAGAGAAATAAGCAACAGCTATTAACAGAAATCTTTGTACTTCATATTTTCTGTAAATAAGACTGTAAATATGTAATGTCGGAACAACAGTTTACCTTTCTTAAATTTGCAGTTGTAGATTATCTACTATCACTACATCTACTTTTTATCTACCCTTCTATTTTTTTTTTATATTGTTTGCCAATTCCTTTAAAAATAATTTTTAATATTAAAAAAATAAAATTTACCCCACTAATTACAGTTACTTGAGCATAATTATCCCCTTTTTTTTTCCTTTTTTTTCTGTTTAAAAAAGAAGACACACAGTAAGGTTTCGAAAATCATCTAACATCTATCACTATCATCTATCTATCATCTAATAAAATAACCCCCACAAAAATAATTGGAAAGCTACAATCACAGATTTGTCTTTTTTTCCCCTTTTTTTGCATCCGCTCTTAGGGTAGCAAAAAACACCTGACAGGATCCCTTTAATATATTTTTTAAAACCTTCTTTTGACCAACCACAGAATTCCACTACCCGCTATAGTACCCCTATGACTCATCGTATATTACGACATACCGTTTTTCTATGCCCAAAGCACATGGTAAACTGACTCTATTTTAAAAGTCGTCACACCAATAAAATATAATGCCCCTATATAGTTTAAGCTTATTGTAATCACACCTAAAATTGAATTACAACAGGGATTAACTTTTTGGTGTTGCAAAACCCAGTTTTCATGGGCACTTTCATTGCCAACCGAAAACATCTGTTCCCTAAAAGGGGGGGATTTTTTCATTTTACTCTGCCCATGTGTGCCACCCAACAATGTGTGGACACCTTGGGCATATGAAAAACTGCAATCTAAACTTTCTTTTTGCCTCATTTCATAAGGGGTTAAAAAATGAAAGGGACTCTGATTGTTGCTATCCAAAAAAAGAAACTTAACCAAACAGTTTTTTACACATCCCCTATGATCACAGATCTTTTGATACGAAAATTTTTCTGGGCCATTCTAAGATAAATATGCCTGCCCTTCTTAGATTGCAGATGCCAAATAACTTCAGTAAGTATCAACATGAGACACTAGCTCAGAGCCTTTGGTTGCATAGTCATGCCACACTTTCTTCATATGCTTGATACAAAGAATATACAATAGAGTTATGACATACGTTGTAACAATTGATGTTAGAGTCTCTGTAGTCATATATTAATTTTTATAACTTGTGAGTAGTATTGTAATAATTACATATGCATTTACCTTACAGATATACCATTTGTATAGTTGATATATGTGATATATTTACTGTGTGCATCATTATTGAATTAATTAAAGTAACACTGGCTGCTATTAAGGGACTCAGTACACGTAACAGTTTGTGCAGTGAAGCTGAGAACCACATAGCAATAATTGGATTTGTAGCAAGTACACATGAAGCACAAGCTTCACTTGTACTTATCGTGCAGCTGAAACCTGTATCATAAAACCATGGAAATTTGCTGTAAAACTCTTTAGGCTGTGTCTACACAGCACTGCATTCTCGTCGGATTCAGTATTTAAAATCAGCCGAAAATCAGACTGTACCAGTCCGAGCTATAGTTTACTCTACACAGCACAGATTTTTGCCGGTCGGTTTAAGGGCTTGTTCACACGGCGTTTTAACTCCGTGTTACATCCGCTATATAGATCCGTCTCAGGGACCGACAGAACGGACCCAGAGACGGATCTAAACAATTAACAGTGAGATTATCACTGCGGGCTATGAGGAACACACAGCGGCGTTCACATGAGAGATCACCGCTGCGTGTTTCCCTCCTGCCTGTCAGCTCCGTCTTTGAAAGAATTGACATGCAATTCTTTCAAAGGCGGAGCCGACAGGCTGGAGGAAACACACAGCGGCGATCTCTCATGTGAACGCCGCTGCGTGTTCCTCATAGCCCGCAGTGATAAAGTCACTGCTAATTGATAGATCCGTCTCTGGGTCCGTTCTGTCGGTCCCTGAGACAGATCTATATAGCGGATGTAACACGGAGTTAAAACGCCGTGTGAACAAGCCCTAAAAATATGCAGGATTCTGGCAGATTTTCAAACCTACTGGATCTTCTGCAGGATTGCCATCGGATTCCCGTACATTGTAGGGGGCCGACAGCAAATCCGAAAACCAACCTCAGTTTTTAGCGCAAATCTGCACCACAAACCGCGGTCCAGCAATGTTAAATGCCGTAGGATTTTGGATGGCATTTTAACATCGCTGTGTAGACACAGCCTTTGAGTTTTTTTTGCCATATGGTTACTGGTGTTGTCACATGCAACTGATATGGGTATGGAAAACCTTTTACTTGCCTCTCACACCTTTTATTGCTTTAAAACAGCCCGATTATCACACATATGGGTGAACAAAGAAATTACCTCTTTTTTATATTAATACTTTAAAGTGCTCATTTTGATCCTTTGGTATCTCTTCGAAACTAGGTCAGTGTCCTGAGGCCTACACCTTATTGCTTAACAAAATTTTTGGCCATCTATCTATCTATCTCTTTTATATACATTTACCAATCTGTTTATAAAGAATTAATTTGTAATATTAAAGGGGTTGTCTCACTACAATGATTGTTTTTTTTTAAAGATCTTGCAAAAACAAATCACTTTGTAATATATGTCCATTAACAGTATTCTACCTATTCTGAGATGTCCCCTCTTGTATTGGCTACATCAGTTCCTCAGGTTGCTATAGCCACAGACCTGTTTGATCTCTCATGATAGGCTGCCAGCACTGGTCGCTATCGCTACAGACCTGGCTTCTACTGCAGCCTAGTAGAAGTCAGTAAACACGCCCCTGAATTCAAAATGAAACCAAGCAAACAGGACTGAGGTAAGAGGAATCAATGTAGTGAGACAACCCCTTTAAATAGAATCGTTTCACTTAGAGTCTAGCTTGAGCACAATTATCTTTCATTTATACTGGTTTACAAGATGCACGCACTGAAGATTTTTGTAAATACTCCCCATCAGTTAAGAGTGGAAATGCACATATGACGTGAAAACATTGGGGCACATTTATCAAGGCAGTTGCTCCAGAATTCTGGCTCAATTTGCGCCAGAAATAACGTCTTACAAGCTTTTCGCTCCATTTACTATGTGTTTTGGACAGTTTCAGACGTTTAGCACCTTGTCCGACAAATGGGGCGTGGCCTCGTGGGAAAGGGGTGTGGCTTAACCGAGCCAAAATGCGCCAGAGTTTTGTCGCAGTTTCTCGTGCAAAAAGTAAGCCAACTTAATTGTGGTACAAACTTAGACTACACAGTTCTAACCTGCACCAGATTTATCAACACTATGATAAATGTGGTGCAGTATAAGACTGTCTAGTGTAACTTTAAGTCTTCTAAGATTTAGACACTATTGATAAATCTGCCCCATTGTGTGCTCTTACTAGACAGTACAGAACACTCTCTCTTATTAGTAATTCAGCCTTACCCTTAATTTTACTGTATTTGTCTTCAAGTTATTTCCTTTTTTATCACAGTATCTATTTTGGGTTGTCAATGTTCACACATAGACCTAGACAGTTTTCATACATGTCCCCCTTAGACTTTCTTTGTTGCCCATAGCAACCAATCAGAGCTCCCCTTTCATTTTTTCAGAGCACTATATGAAATGTTTGGGAGGTCAGATTGGTTGCTCTGCAACAAAGAGCATCTTACACCTAGACAGTTTTCCTACATGAGGCTCATAAGTTTTAAAAGTACAGTTTAAAGGAGTTATCTAAAAATGTCCTATGCTAGGTATTGTGGTTTAACCCCTTAAGTCGAACGCCTGAAAAGTAGTTAATGAACATTTTTTTAGTTTTTGCCTCCTTGCGTTTCAACAGTTGTAACTTTTTTATTTTATCAATAACGCAGTTGTATGAGGCATCGTTTTATTTGAGTCAAGTTGTACTTCATGGGGGAATAGTTTAAGTTCACTTATAAATATTTGCAGATTTTTTTTTAAATGTTTTTTTTTTTGTTTTTTTTATGTTTTTTTTTACACCATTCTCATTTCACACTTCATCACTTGATAGATTAATTCTACAGGTTATTACTGTCCTGTGGATACGTAATATGTGTAGGTTTTTTTTGTGTGTGTAATATATGCACAATTATTTTTTATTAAATATTTATTTTTATTTTATTATTTATTTATTTTTATTTATTTATTTTTTCACTTTTTCTGTTTTTATTTTTACTTTTTTTTAAATCCCCTGAAGGGAGAACTGTTTTACATTTTTTTTTTTTTTACATTTAGTAATTTATTAGCATATTCATATATGCTAATAAATTATAATCTGTGTCAGTCTGACACAGGCAGTGATCAGGTCAGCACACAGTCTGTCCTGGTCACTGCCTTGATACACAGACAGTTCTGGGGCTACTCTAAGTCCCCAGGGCTGACTGTGCAGCCGTTCACCGAGCACTGTCAGGTCACCGGGCGTTCCGATCACCTGACAGAGGAAGCGCTGCGATGACGATCTGTTGCAATCAAAGGGTTAAAGCATCGGCGAGCGGAGGTTTCTCCCGCTCTCCGGTGCTTGCAGGAGCTGCGCTAGGATCAGGGCTGTGCAGTAAAGCCCTGATCTCAGCGCATCTGCGGCGCACGGGCGCCGCAAACTCCGATGTCTGCAAGACGTCTTAAGACATTGCTGCAGACGAACAACCTGCACAAGCCAACTTCTAAGGGTGCTTTCACACGGTGCGTTTTTGGTGCGTTTTTGATGCGTTTTTTGGATGCGTTTTTTGTGCAGAAAGACACAGCAATTAATGATATACATTGTTGCACAAAAAAACACATAAAAAAAAACGCATCAAAAACGCACCGTGTGAAAGCACCCTAAAGTTGGTGGGTTGTCGTTAAGGAGTTAACAAAAAAAAAAAAAACAAGTTATACTCAGCAGTTTACTCTTCCATTGCTTTCTGTGCCACCTTTCCAGCCCTGCCAAACTCTGTTTACTTCACCACAGCATATATACCAATCTCATTACAAGAGACTGTTGAGGCTAAGGGTGCTTTCACACAGCGCAGTTTTGGTGCAGTGTTAACTGCGCTCCAATTAAACTTCCTTTATTAACACAAGCTTCTTCCAGTTATCTAAACTGTTTGGAAAGTGAGTAATCAATTAGTGTGTTTGTAACCCACAAGACTTAAAACACAATCATTGATTACTTACTTGAAACACCTTTTGAAAATTTAGACAACTGAAAGAAGCTTGCTGGTAATAAAGGCAGTTTAATTGAAGCGCAGTTAAAACTGCACCACAACTGCGAAGTGTGAAAGCCCTCTAAAGATTGGTTACAGCAGTCATGTCATAACAGGTACTTCATTGCTGTAGTGAAATAAACAAAACCCAGTAGGGAAGATATGAAGGAAGTGGGCATTACACCATTATATGTAGCTTATTTTGTTATTTTAGCATTATTCCTTGTAGTACGCACATTTTTGAATAACTCGGAAATACCTTTTAATTCTATAGTAAAAAAATAACAAAGATATTAGATGCCAACTACAACATGGTAAGCTGGTTAAAAATTGCATTGAATACAAAGTTATGTTATCAAAATATTATGCCTCTTCTAAGAATGAAGCTAAAGGATGTTACATAAATTGAAAAAAGTGATATATGATGGTTAATTAGTTTATCCCATTATTTCAAAAATATAGGCAGCATGTGGGTAGGAAGAAAAAAGAGATAGATCAGAATAACAAATATTGATATATTCAGTTGAAACCAGAAGTTTACATACACTAAATAAAAAGACACATAAACCTTACCCATTTTAGGACAACTATTATTACCAAAATTATTTATATTTGCCAAATGCCAGAATAATAAGAGAGACAGAATTAAGGAATTTTTATCATTTTGTAGAAAGTCAAAAGTTTGCATACACTAGGATTACTAAACAATTTGGGGCCACCCATATGATGATGTCATGTCTTTGGAAGCTTCTGATAGGTTTATTGGTAACATCTGAGTTCATTAGATATACACCTGTGGATGTATTTTATGCACACCAGAATCACACTGCTTTTGTGTAACATAATGGGAAAGTCTAAAGAAATCAGCCACGATATCAGGAAGAGAATTGTGGACTTGCACAAGTCTGGATCATCCTTGGGTACAATTTCCATAAACCTGAAGGTGTCTCGTTCATCTGTACAAACGATTATACGCAAATACAAACAAGATGGGAATGTCCAGCCATCATACCGCTCAGGAAGTAGACGGGTCTGTGTCTCAGAGATAAACATGCTTTGATCTGATATGTGCATATCAACCTAAGAACAAAAGCAAAAGACCTTGTGAAGATGCTGGCAGAAGCTGGTAACATTGTGTCATTATCCACAGTGTAACGAGTACTGTATCAACATAGGCTGAATGACCACTCTGCCAGGAAGAAGCTATTACTCCAAAAGAAAAATATAAAAGCCAGATTCATATTTCCAAATGCACACAGGAACAATGACCTACATTTTTAGACACATTTCCTGTGGTCTGACGAAACTAAAATGTAACTGTTTGGCCATAGTGACCATCGTTTCATTTGGAGGAAAAAGGGAGAAGATTGGAAGCCTAAGAACACCATGCCAACTGTGAAACATGGTGGTGGCAGCATCATGTTGTGGGGTTGTTTTGCTGCAGGAGGGACTGGTGCACTTCACAAAATAGATGGCATCATGAGTGAAGAAAATTATGTGGCAATACTTAAGCAACATCTCAAGACATCAGCCAGGAAGTTGAAGCTTGGGAGGAAATGGGGCTTCCAAATGGACAATGAACCAAAACATACTGCCAAACTGGTTACAAAGTGGCTTAAGCATAACCAAGTTAATGTTTTGGAATGGCTATCACAAAGCTCTGATCTCAATCCTATTGAAAATTTATGGGCAAAGCTGAAAAGGCAGGTGTGAGCAAGACAACCTACAAACATGTCTCGGTTACACCAGTTCTGTCAGAAGGAATGGGCCAAAATCTCTACCAACTATTGTGAGAAGCTTATGGAAGGATATCCAAAATGTTTGACCCAAGTCATACGGTTTAAGAGCAATGCTACCAAAAACTAATGAAATGAATGCAAACTTTTGACTTTGGAGAAAGTAATAAAAATGCCTTAAAAAATTCTCTCTCATTATTCTGGCATTTGGCAAATTATAAATAATTTTGGTAATCCTAATTGACCTAAAACTGTTACAGTTTATTCTGATTTCAAGTCAGAGAGTGATAAAAACATGCATATGTGTCTTTTTATATAGTATATGTAAACTTCTAGTTTCAACTGTAGTTTGTAAGGCGGAAAAAAGACAGATGTCCATCCAAGTTCAGCCTATTGTCCTATAGTGTTGATCCAGAGGAAGGAAAAAACTCAATGAGGAAGAACCCCATTGTCTTTATTTTAGAGAAAATCTGGCAATCAGAATAAATTCCTGGATCAATGACCCTTCTCCAGCATCCTAGTCACAATAACTTGTTATATTATTGCACTCTAGAAACATTTTCAAACTCTTTTAGTGAATTCACTGTGACAAGTTCCTCTGGTAGAATGTTCCACAGTCTCACTGCTCTTACAGTAAAGAATCCCTTTCTATGTTTTGTAGAAACTTTCTTTCCTCTAGATGTAGAGGATGCCCTCTTGTTCTAGATACAGCCCTGTGTATAAATAGATCATGGGAGAGATCTTTATATTGACCTTTGATATATTTATTATGTCACCCAAAAGTCGTCTTTTCTCTAAACTAAATAATCCTAATTTTGCTAATCTTTGCAGTCCACCCAGTCCTTTTATTACTTTTGCCTGTTTTACCTGTTCAAGCTCTACAATGTATTTTTTGTGCACTGGTACCAAAGACTGTACACAATATTCCATGTGTGGTATAAACAGTAGTTTGTATAATGGGAGACCAAAGTTGTCATTGTATGCATCTCTGCCTCTTTAATACACCCCAAGTCCTATTTGCCTTGACAGCAGCTGCCTGACAACTGGCTGCTACTATTACTGTTTACTGAGATTCCGAAAGTCCTTCTCCAGGTCACTTTTTCCCCCAGCCTTTTTCCATTTAACAAGTAATCATGGAATGAATTTTTCTTTCCCATGTGTATAACCCTGCATTTATCCATGTTAAACCTCATCTGCCACTTCTCTGCCCAGGCCTCCAACTTATCCAGCTATCTCTGTAATAGAACATTATCCTCTATTGTGTTCATTACTTTATACAGTTTAGTATCATCTACAAAGATTGATATTCTACTCTGCAATCCCTCTGTAAGGTCAATAATGAATATATTAAACAGAATAGGTTCCAATACAGACCCCTGTGGTACCCCACTACTAACAGCAATCTAGTCTGAGTATGTTCCATTAATCACCACCTTTTGTTTTCTATCACTGAGCTAGTTACTTACCCACTTCCTAACATTTTCCCCAGTCCAATTATTCTCATTTTATTTGCCAGCCTTGTATGTGGCACAGTATCAAATGCTTTAGAAAAATCTATAACATCCAATGTCTCACCCTGATCCAGTCTAGAACTATACCATCAGGACCTGGTCATTTATCTATTTTAATATTCTTAAAGTGGAGCTGCACTTCATCCTGGGATATACAAAAAAAACATTAAGGGTGAATTTACCTCATCCCTCTGCTCATCAACATAAAGGTCATTCTTCTTAGGAAATACGGTGGAGAAAAAAATTGTTTAATAGATTTGCTTTCTCCTCATCACCCTCTACAGTACCTCCCTTACTATCTTTCAAAGGGCTATCATTTTCAGTTTTATTCTTCTTACTATTTGTATAGTTAAAAAATATTTTGGGGTTTTACTTTTTTTTGGCAATACGCTTTTCTGTCTTCAGCTTTATTGTCTTTATAATTATTTTACATACTTTTTTTATTTTTTTTATTTCAATGCCCTCTTCTTTAAGTAGCTCAACCGCTTAAAGGGGTGTTATCGTTTCATTAAATGGTCTTCAGAATAAGGGGACAGTGAAAACAAGCAACTTTGCAATTGGATGTCATTAGCAAAGCTGCCTTGTTCTCAGTGTCCCTTATCTTGTGTTTTTATTTACACTGGATATCCAGAGTGGGTCTAATCCCTCCTCCTTGCAATTCACTAACTGAGAGCTCATTTACATTCTGTACAGCCCCTGGGTCGATTCACAGGAGCTGTGTCTCTGACTCAGGTTAGGGCCATAGCATTTTCTGTCTCCACACTGAGCAGAAACAGACTGCAGCAGATTGTACAATGAGAAACATGACAGTTTTGTCCCTGTGACTAACACTCCTGCATACACCCATCTGTGCTGTTCTAGAAAGCTGTAATACATCTCCAGCTGTGAGAGATCAGTGCTCAGATTAGATTGAATGCAGCCTGTGGTATGTATACAGCTCTTATAAAATAAGACTGATAGGGAGAGACACAGTGATATGTGGACTCAGAGGGGAGGGGGGGAGTCTCAGGCCAGCAGTGAAGGGGGGGATGATGTCATCCAGCTGGGAGGGGAAGAAACACCCCTGCATTCACAGAGTTGAGAAGCTAAGAGCAGTGTGAATCAGCCGAAGTAAGGAAGCGATACATCCCCTTTAAGCCCCAGGCCTGAAAAATAGTTAATAACCAGAACATTTTTTTAGTTTTTGCCTCCTTGCATTTTAACAGTTGTAACTTTTTAATTTTTTCAATGACGCAGTTGTATGAGGCCTCGTTTTATTCCAGACAAGCTGTACTTTATGGGGGAATAGTTTAAGTTCACTTACAAATATTTGCAATATATTTATTTAAATTTTTGTTTTTTTACACCATTCACATTCCACACTTAATAACTTGTTAGATTAATTCTACAGGTTATTACGGTTGTGTGGATACCTAATGTGTAGAGTTTTTTTGTGTGTAATAAATGCACAATTATTTTTTATTAAATATTTATTTTTATTTTATTATTTATTTTTTTATTCTTTTTTTTACACTTTTCATGTTTTTTTACTCTTTTTTTTTTTTAAATCCCATGAAGGGAGAACTGTTTTAATTTTTTAATTTTTTTTTTACACTTAGTAATGTATTAGCATTTTCATATACAGTCCCTGACAGAAGTTCTGTCGCTTATCCATGTTGTGGAAACCAAAGCTTATAACCTGACTTAAAATTCATCCATTGGTTTTAGGAATCACTCATGTGCAAGCCGAATCCCTCCCAAATTAGGTATTTTTAACGAAAATAAATTTGCTTCACTGCTGAAATATTGATCATTTAAGGAACACAGATAGGTCAGATTTTAGCAAGACAAAAGGCTTGTTGCCTTGTCAGATAATGCACCCAATCCTAGTTTATAGCCTCACCTGTGCTCACTAATTTATTGGTTAATTAGTGGGTGTGTATAAAAAGAACTCCATCCCCCCAGACCTTCACTTGAATTGCAACTTGACCTTTGACAACATGCCAAAAATCCACCCTGTGACCAAAGCCTTGATTATCAAGAGGCTGAAGACCAGATCCACTGAAGAGGTGGCTGGCCCCTTTAATGTGTCTCAGCGTCAAGTACAAAGAATTAAAAAAAGATTTGAAGAGACTGGAGATGTTTTTGACAAGCCCAGGTCCGGCAAACCATTGCTCATGAGGAACTTTTGTTGGTTCGAAAATCAAAAGCCAGCCCCTCTTCCACTTCAGCACAGCTCCAACAGGCCTGGTCACCTCAAGTCCCTTTGTGAACTAGAACAGCTTGTAGGATTCTGTCTCAAAATGGCCTCCATGGTCGAATCAGTGCCCAGAAGCCAGCACTTAACAAAAGGCAATTAAAAAACCGTGTGGCATTTGCCAAGGCCCACAGCCTGCTAAACAGATGGACACTGGAAAAGTGGCAGAAGGTGGATGTCTCAGATGAATCTTCAGTTGAATTACACCACAGCTGCCTCAAATACTGCAGGAGACCTACTGGAGCCTGTTTGGATCCAAGATACACCCAAAAAACAGTTAAGTTTGGTGGTGGAAAGATCATGGTCTGGGGTTACATATGGGGGTGTGCGAAACATTTGCAAGGTGGAAGGCAATATCAATAGCCTAAAATATCAAGAAGTATTAGCTGCCTCTTACATTGCCTATCATAAAAGGGGTCACATTTTGGAGCAGGATGGTGCTCCATCTCATACATCCATCTCTACATCAAAGTTCCTCAAGGCAAAGAAGAGCAAGGTGCTCCAGGACTGGCCAGCCCAGACCCCAGACATGAACATCATTGAGAATGTTTGGGGCAAAACCCCGAAACAGTCATATGTAGATGAGCGATATTGGCTTGACTAATATTCCTTTTTGCTTCTCAAAGATTCAGTGAATCAGAAGTTAATTGAGGATTTTTTTACAACCAATAGAGGGTGCAGTAAGCTTCCCAGCTGCTTTCCCATAATGCCTTGTGATATGCAAATGCTTAGTAGTGGTCTAAAAGGCAATCTAACACTACACACCTTAACTGGTGCTCTCCTCAAGGAGAGATGTTCCCCTTCTCTCAGCCACTCATTGCCTCCCACCCAGTCAAGCCAGTATCTCTCTGCTCCACACTGATGAGGGGTAAAACCCCACAACAGTCGTATGTAGATGAGCGATATTGGCTTGACTAATATTCCTTTTTTGCTTCTCAAAGATTCAGTGAAACAGAAGTAAATTGAGGATTTTTTACAACCAATAGAGGGCGCAGTGAGCTTCCCAGCTCCTTTCCCATAATGCCTTGTGATATGCAGATGCTTAGTAATGGACTAAAAGGTCATCTAACACTACACACCATAACTGGTGCTCTCCTCAAGGAGAGATTTTCCCCTTCTATCAATATTTCAGCAGTGAAGTAAAAAAAAAAAACCTCATTTGGGAGGGTTTCAGCTTGTATATGATTCATTCCTAAAACCAATGGATTAATTTTATGTCAGGTTATAAGCTTTGGTTTCCACAACATGGATAAGCGACAGAACTTCTATCAGGGACTGTATGCTAATACATTATAATCTGTGTCAGTCTGACACAGGCAGTGATCAGGGCAGCACACAGTCTGTCCTGGTCACTGGCTTATTACCCAGACAGCCCTGGGGTTACTCTAGGTCCCCAGGGCTGACTGTGCAGCTGTTCCCTGGGCTCTGTCGGGAAACCGCGTGTTTTGATCACCCTACAGAGCAGGGAAACCCTTTGATTATGCTGCAGTGATGATCCGGGGCAATCAAAGGGATTAAAGCACCGGGGAGCGGAGGTTTCCCCTGCTCCCTGGTGCTCACAGGAGCTGTGCTGGGATCAGGGCTGTGTAGTACAGCCCTGTTCTCAGTGCAGCTGCGGCGCCCGGAGCCACAAACTCCGATGTCTGCAGTGACGCCAAAAGACGTTGCTGCAGACGAATGACCTGCAGCAGCCGATGTCAAAAGTCGATGGGCAGTCGTTAAGGGGATAAATGCTTTCTTTTGGTTATTTATTGCCTACTTTACATCTCGGTTGATCTACGTTGTTTTTCATGTTTCAAATAATTTTATTTCCAAGATGCTGTAAAATTTAAAATTGTGCTTCTGTGGCAATGGCTGTTTTGTACGATAAGAGAAAATGTTAAGTTATCATTAAAGGAGTTTTATCATTTGAGCTGTTCTGGCTGTTCAGCTAATTTTCTCAGATTGAGTTTGAAATCCAGGGGCGTGTCTCTCCTTTCAGCAGGCGTATCTCTCCTCCCAGGAGGCGTGTCTCTCCTCCCAGGAGGCATGTCTCCCCTCACTGAAGAACTGTGACATCATCATTTTATTTGAAGCAGGGGATGCAGACGGTTGTCTGGATATAACAGCTCTGTAGCCTCCTGCATGTTTATGTCTGCAGCCTTGAGGCTCCACAAGCACCTATTATATCTCTTAGTTTACACACAAATGACACTAAAGCCAGCAGCTGTAACTCCTGTTCTAGTGGTGTTCACCCAAATTGTACTGACAACAGGCAGAGATCTTTACTCAACTACAAGGACAAATTTCAGCTTCAAGTAAAGATCTCTGCCTGCTGTCAGTGACATGTGAGTGAAAACAATGGGAGGAGAAGCAATCAGCTTTGAGAGAAGACCCTGCTCAGCCTGTAACTGACTTGGGCTGGTGGTGCAGCGGTAGAGCATTGCTTTTACAATGAAGGGGTTTGGAGTTCTAGTCTCCTCACAGAGTATATTTCCCCCCCCCCTAAATTCTACACATATGTAGAGAGACCTAAAATATATATGCCATACTCTATAATGATATATATACACATACATAGCTCCCCCCCATATCATGTCTCATCCCCCAGAGTATGTGCATTGTATCACATATGTTGGAAGTGCTTGGTGTGATTGTGAGAATGGGACACTATATAGGGGAGCTTTGTGTGTATATGAATAACATTATAGATGTCTACTCATATATTTTCATATATTTACATATGTGTACAATTTACAAAAGAAAAAAAAAACTACTGATGGGGCTTGAACTCCTACCCTCTGTCTTGCAGAGCTGATCACCTAAGCACTGCACTACACAAACAGCTTATACAGACACAGTGTTGAATTCTTATGTTATACACTACAGATGATGACGTCATAAGGAGGTGGGGTTTGCATTAGATCTGAGGAACAGAACGCCCTCTTTTCAGAGTAGCAGCTTAAGGACTGGACCTGTGAGGAGGTGAATCAACCTCTTGGCAAAAGCCCTTTAAACAGCCAGTAATTGCCCAGATCATCACCCTAGAGCTGGGAGATGTGCATAGAGACAGCAGACCTTGGTTTCACTATCGATTTTAACAGCTCAGAGGGGAGTAAACACAGAGTGTGCAGGCAGCCAATCACAGCACAGGGGGCGTGGCCGAGGCGTTTCCTGTCTAGGGGCGTATCCCAACAGGCTGAATGAAATGTCAGCCAGCCAATCACAATGCAGGGGGGCGTGTCTAGGGAGCGGGAACCGTCCAGGGGGCGTTCCGACAAGCAACAGCAGAAATAGAACACAGATTTACAGAGAAGCTCATATCTGCTAATCCAAGTGACAGCGTTAATGCTTCCCAAGTTCATAAGTGCTTATTTTTACTGTCCACTTAATCTGAGACATGATCTTTGTAACGATAAAACTCCTTTAAGATCAATATGTTACAAGTTCTATTTAGGCTACATAAAATATATTGGTAACACATTTCTTGCAAAGAACAGTATATGCTAACTGTGTATTTATGCATATTATTATATAAATGTAATATGTTGTAAATACCATTCATTACAGATCCCTAGTTACAGACTTTGTTATGTGAGGTACAGATGAAACAAAGAGAACTTGGCGGAGATAACTTGCTACAGCAAGTTACGTTGTGTTAGGACACAACAGGAGCCATTGAAAAGTTGAGATAAAGTTCTATGCCACATGTGTAATAAGTTAAATGTCATGTTAAACTACTACATCGATAGGAAAAACATTTTGTTGAAGCTAACTTAAGTTGTTAATATATTTGTTGACAAATTTGTTGCTTTCCAGTACTGGTCATTATAAATGCATCTGTGGGATATAATGTAGGTGGCAACTAATTAGACTGCCCACTGGACTACTAAGCCCAGAATGATCAGGAATTTGAGAGAATGAATTAATTACAACACAATTTATATCATTATTATTTTTTCCACAAAACTATACACCAATCTGCTTGCTGCTCTATAGAATGCTTCAAACTGATCAGAGTTCACAGTGTGATGGGTTCCCTTAAATATAAAAAAAGGTTGTCATTTGGATAAAAAATTCTAAAATAGTAGGCATCCTGTATTAAAACTCAAGGTGAGAAAAGTGACTTGACTGCTACTCTAAAGTGTTCATGGATACAATTATTTAAATGTTGACAACAATGTACCTTTGCCACCTAGCTTAAAACCTCTACATAAAACACAACTTCTATGTATGAAACATTATTTTAAGTACTGTTACATTTTTTTCAATCCAAATTTTAAAGCTCAATTTCTCCATGTGAATTGCAAGACTTGCTTGATTGACTATTGCAGCATTTCAGAAAACTCATTCTCTGTTTCTTACGGGCATGTTTAAGTATTACATAAATGGCGTCAATCTTTGGTAAGTGGTTGGCAATAAAGGAAGCAATAGGGGCATATAATGGGAAGTGCAGTTAAAACACAGCATCTATTATAGATTGCAATGGCTAATGTGGTGCCTAAGGCAATCAATACTGTGAAGGGCAGAAAACGTAACTTATTCACTGTTTTTGCATGTGGGCAAATTGATATTACTTAACTTAAAAAGTTGAAACATTTAATTTGAAATTGAGAGTCTTTTTACTTTTGAGCATTTTTATTTATTTCTCACTATAGAGTTAAAGCCTGACTACAAGAATATGTTTCGATATTGTGTTTTTTGCATATATACCATAAAAACTCTATTGTATAATTTTTTACATCTATATTTTGAGATAGACCCTAAACAAAAGAAGCAATCACCTAGGCATCACTTTCTTAACTGCCATTGCAATTTCTCTTAGAAACCCATAATTTACAAAAGCCCAGACACCATAATGTCTTTTTATTCATTTATTTTTTTGGGTGATGGCCATTTGACAACAGAAATTGTATGTGCTTGTTAATACATGAAGCATTCTAATCCTAGTAGCCTATTTTCCATCTTCCAGCAATCTATTGTACAGTATTTCCTAACATGCCTGCAGGGTCTTTATACATTTTTTAGAGATCTCTTCAGTCGTCAAAAAAAAAAAAAAATCTTGATTGGGCTACCAATCATGGAAACATCATGGTTAAATTCAAAATCTCCACTACATGGATCTGGATCCCAAGTATGATGTTTATAGTTTACTTAAACTTTCTGTACCTCCATTTTTTCACAGAGAAAACATGTGGCATGCAGCATCAAATGTCATTGTATAGATGTACACTGGGTAAGCACATAGCATCACACAGAGGCCCTCATTTATGAGAACTGTCTAGGTGTAAGGTGTTGCTCATATCAACTAATCATGGCTCCCCTTTCATTTCATATAGTCAGGGCCACCATCAGAAATTTCAGGGCCCCATACAACTGAATCTTCTAGGCTCTCCCTCCCTTGCCAACCCTGTAGATAGAGTCTGCCCAGTAGATAGGTGGATGGGGTCCCCCAATAGGTAGGTAGGTTAGGAGCCCCCAGTAGGTAGGCAAGTAGATAAGGCCCCCCAGTAGGTAAGTAGATAGATAAGGGCCCCCCAATAAGTAGATAGGTAAATAGGGGCCCTCCAGTAGGTTGTTAGATAGAGGCTGCCAGTCGGTAGGTAGTTTAGGGCCCCTCAGTAGATAGGGATAGGTAGTTGGATTAGGGGCCCCTCAGTGGGTAGCTAGATTAGGAGCCTATGGTAGGTAGATAGGGGCCCCCAATAGGTCGGTATGTAGATTAGGGGCCATCCAATAGGTAGGTAGATAAGGGGCACTCCAAGTAGGTCGGTAGGTAGATTAGGGACTCTCTGGTAGGTAGATACCCACCTCTTCAAGGTGCTCTGGCCAATTCCATGATTTTACGTCATCTCGCCCCCTGCGCAACATCACAAGGCAGGGGCAGGGAGAACATATCTCTAACTGCCCCACAGTTCATCTCAATTGTATGCACATTGCAAAGACACACATACAGCACAGATAACCTATATGGTAGAAAGAACATGCCTGTGGCCTGTTCTTCCTGCCATTACTGTGAAACAAGGGGGCGGTAGCTGACGGCGGCCATGCGCCCCCCATGTTTGCAGAGTGACCGGACCTTGTATGGCAGTACCAGCTGTACTGCCCTAATGGCGGCTCTGCATATAGTTCTATGAGAAAAAGAAAAGGGAGCTCTGATTGGTTGCTGTAGGCACCAAAAAGAGTCTTACACCTAGACAGTTTTCATACATGAGGCCCAGAGCACCTATAATACAGAGCTATAGCTACTATGTATGCCAATGTGCAACGTCTATCACCAGAGGAGTAACTTCAAGCTCTTGGGCCCTGATGCAAAAAGTGAAATGGGGCCCCCCAGCTCCCATGCACCATCTGCAATACTGGTGTTTTCTTAAGTGGCATTAGAGCTTTTGTGACCCCTCATGCTTCAGTGCCCGGTAGAGACTGCTACAGATGCACAACCTGTAGCTAAGCACATGTCAATCACATAATATATCATAGTGCATGAGTCCTCTTACTGACAGCTGGTTATAATTTTTTTGCCTCTTCATTTTTTTCCTCCCTCAAGAAGCCATAACTATTTTATTTTTCCATCTACATAGACAGATGATGGTTTGTTTTTTTGTGGGAGAAGATGCACTTTTTAATGGTGCTATTGACTATTGATTATCATAGAATGTACTGGGAAACTGAAAAAAAAAAAAGTGAAATGTGAAAAAGTTTTACTTGCGCCATTTTTTGTGGGGGTTTTCTTTGTATGTCGTTAACTCTTAGAAATTATATGTTATCTGTATAATTATGGTGATACCAAATATGTAGGGTTTTCAAAATGTGTTAGTACTTTAAAAAAATTAAAACACTCTCTATTTCTTAAATTTGGGCTGAAGCGGTATTTTATGCAACCAATAACTTTTTTTGTTTTTCCACCTATTGACCCGAGTGATGGCTCATTTGTACACACTTCTGCATTTTATAGATAGTGCAGTAGGGTGTATCAATATGGTGATTCTATACCTTCCTGTCTGTTTGCTACAACAGTTACACATAGTAACAGTTGTAGCAAAACTTGAAAATTAACACACTTGATACTGTGGCACCAAAAAATATCTTGACTCCTTAAAAGGGGTATTACCGTTTCATTGATTAACTTTAAGCATGTAGAGAAAGGTAACAACTATTACCAAATACATTGCCATTTTTATTTTGCTTGTCTTCAGGCTTCCCTACTTACCAGCCACTTTTCTCAGTGGCAAATACAGGCAGGGCTGTATTTGCCCCTTGGCACTAGAGGTCCCATGTCTAGGGGGGTGGCATAGGGCGGCACAAGATGATGGCAGTTGTAAAAAGTCTTTTTTTCCCTCTTTTTACAACTCTTTCCCCTGCCGCCCACCTGACTTATTGGTAGAACCTGCATTTTTGTGGGGGAAGGAGTGGGGAGGGATGTCGCCAAAAAAAGAGAAGGAGAGAGTCCAGTCCCTTTCCAACTCTTTGCAGTGCTGCACTAAGTGAGTGGTGGTTGGTGGAGCAGCAGAAAGCACTCCAGCTCCCCTAAGGGTAAGAATTCGGCTAGTATTTCATTGTCTTTTGAATGGTTTTGGGGGATGGTTCTGTCCCCAGATTTGGCCGTCCCCCATAACCATTGAATAGCACACCTTCTGCCCGAAAACGGGGTGGAAGATTGTGCATGTTCTGAGTTTTTCAGAACGCCGACGGTGTGAAAGTCCGCCCAGTAGAATAACCATGCAGTGTAGACTACTGGGCAGATTTTTACATCTACAGGGATGGTTGACAGTCAGTTTTCAGACGGTTTTCAAATCAGTGTTACAGCCTGGCAAGAAGTAAACACGAAGTTTCAGAAGGCTCCCTGCAGAGATTCAGGGTGCCTCACTGTGCTCTTGCCCTATGCTGTCCTCACTGTGAATTGTTCTGCAGGCAAAGACATTGTAAATTTTAACACTTATACAACAATGTACTGTTAGCAGTGGGAAATGTGGGGGAGGGGATATCTAATGTGGCTACTTAAGGGTAATAGGAAAGCCAAATCCTGGTGCAGGGTCACAACCCATATAGCCCTCTGACTATAACCACCCATAATCAAAAGCATATATTCACAGAACTGCTAGTAAACCTGTATCAGTGTAGTGAATCTCAGAATCCCTTATTTACATATGTGTTGTATAATTATACGTATGCCGTTAGATTACATAACCTGATATATTCTATATGTAGTCTACAGGAGTTGGTGGTACAATACACTACTAAAGAGTTAATTATTTATTAGTATTTGCACTAATATTTGTAGTAATTGCACTATAAGTAATATGATAAGTGTTTTCTATAATGTTGCTGACCTCTACTTCACTCCTGTATTCAGTTAAAAGCTTCTGCACGTGTCTGTAAAATATGTATAGTCATGCTATTTTGCAAAGATTCTAACCAGCCGTAGTCACTCAGGAGCTATGGCGGGAATCACCATGACAACACTTAGAGTAGGAGGTTATATAAGCTAGGTAAATTTAGTATTCTGGGTTTCTGCACGTCTCTCTCCAGGAGAGCTTGGGGATTAGTTCTCTCCCTTGATTCCAACCTCTGGTTTATCAGTATCATCATCATCTGTAAGCTGTCAGAGGTCAGCTTTAATCCCTGACCTCATGGGAGTGGATCAAGAAAGAGTAAAAGCTATGCTACTATGAGAGGCATTTATGCAAGGAACATTAGAATGCCTTAGTCTACTGAGTGGCTGGGACTGGAAGGACTGAGATGTAACTTGAATGCTGTCAACTGCAGTGTGCATACCATCTTGCCTGGTGAAGTAAAGAGGCGTAAGATGATTTGAAAATGATGAACACAGAGTCTCTGGCCTGTCAGTTCTGTACTACACATCAAGAGCACCTCACACTCCATCTAACACAGGCAGTCAAGGGAGAGACCACCACTAGAGTGTGCTCTGGGGGAAACAACAACCACCAACGTCATCCACAGTGCAGACCCCCTTTTCACTGGGAAGGCATGAGAGGTGTGGTTGATGAGCGTTTTAGCTGCTGTGATCGGAGCAACAGGCCTGTTTTGAAATGGGCTTCCTCTGCTTTCAGCCCTCTCCTCTGCCCCTCTCTGCACCAGTGACACCACAAAAATGGCATCACTAATAGGATGAGCTTAGTGTGATCTGTAACGAAGATGTGCTGCAATGTTCTAGCCATCTTGAAAGTTTTCAAAGAAAAGCCATCCCACCATCTTTATTTGTTGTATTATGGACAGTGAGTACTAATAAGAACTGCGTTCATGCCAACTCTGTGGATTACAGCGTATCCAGTTTTTGCTGCATGTGAAATGCAAGTAAACCACAATTGTCATCTTGTCATCTTCAACTTTGCCTGACACTGAGAAAAGTTTGCTGAGTCATTTCCCGCCCAAGCAGAGCAGCGCAAGAAGCCAGGGAAATGGTGTCGATTTAGTAAGGGAGTGGTCGCCATGCCAGGTGACCTCCCTCACTTCCGCTGTGTCATGCTTCACTTGTTTGCAAGGAGCAAGTAGTGGCGGCAGCAAGTTGAGTAAGAGAGAGCAATAGTTGTGATGGCCCTGAATATTACTATTGACCAAGCTGATCCACCCAGTCCAGAAACGCAGTGGAGTTTAGGGGATGAACCCAATATTCTGGAGGAGGTGCTCCTGCACCATGCAATTGGCAAGGTTGCAGTTGAAGGCTGCCTTGGTAGTGGAGGAAAAGCCTGAGCCAGCTCGAGAGATACCTGAGGGCTGTACCTCAGGTGGGTGAGTGACCCCAAAAACTTGGACCATCAGCTAACCAGCCAGTCCAGCCACAGCCACATGTGCATCCAGAGGTCGAGGTGAGATGTGACGGACGTGCCAGCAGCACCTGCCATTATACACAGGCAGAACCTGTAAAGTACCACCTGCACCCTCCTGAGGCCATTGAGAAAATCACTTGGAGTTGAAAGGAGTTCCTGAAAGCCAAGCGGGACGCCGCAGATTTTGTTAATGGCATCAACACCTCTGCCACCTGGGTCCGCAAGTGTCATACTAATGGCATAGTCCAGTGCTTTGATATGCAGGCTGGCTATAGCTTCATAAAGGAAAAAAAATGGGCTATGAAGTATTTGTTAATTGAGATCGGTCAAACCTTGGGTACTTCTAAAAAAATACTATAACCGGGTACCTGGCCAAAGAGTGCAGTATACTAAATGTCTGTCACCAAGAGGTTACTGGGCTGCAGAAGTACAGCAGGATCTCAGTCCTGCCTCTGAGGGAGAAGTGTGCAGTGATGAGGAGGAGGATACTGACTTCTATCGGGGCCAGCTGAAACATCACTAAAGCTAAGTTCAGCAGCCCAAGTGTCACCACTAGTGTTGAGCGATTATTATCGAAAAGTTGAAATCGGCACAGTTTTTATGTTGTAGAAATTTTTAGATCATGCGATAATTTAGGTTAAAATCTGTGCATATCTATTAAAAAATCGCGCCATTTTCGGCGCTTCCTGTCATTTGGCGGCAAGCAAATCAGTTTTACAGAATAGAGCAGGGTGAGTGTGTGTGCGACGTCATGACTGGGATGGGGTATGGTTGCGATTGGCTGGAAAAATCACATGACCTCGTTTTCATAGAACAGCCCTTCCTTTTTTCATGATCAGTGTCTCTCAGCGTCTCATAGCATTTGGACGTGCGCTCTGCCTGTGCCCAAACAGCTCAGCGAAATTATTCTATTTTTTCACAGAGAAAGCTCTACTGTTAGCTGTGATCCTTACAACTTAGTTAGATCAGAGATTTTATGTAGTTAGGTAGAGAATTTTAAAGGAGCATCTACCGCTGTAAAGTCACAGGGTGGGTCGGGGGGGGGCCCCCGCGGGCGAACACAGACAAGCTAGATAAAGAATACTGGATATAGTTCACCAAGACTTAGTGTAGACATTGCACTGCAACAGAGTTATTATGAACAGTATTCTATTGAAATATTTCCTGGATATTGGGCAGCCTGAATTTATTGGGATACACATCTTTTTCTAGTAACTGCAGGTCTCTTTGTTAGGTGCAAAACTCCACCTTTATTATCAGCATACATTTCAGATAGGTGTTCTTTTTCAATTTTGCCCATTAAAGCTTTGTTGATATAGCCACCTTGCGGGAAAAAATTAGAATCCAGCAATTTTGTAGTCAGCACAGGTTGAAAGGTGCCAAAAATACCTTTTATTATCCGAATACATTTCAGATACGTGTTTTTTCACTTTGGCGCAGTACAGCTTTGTTCATTGAGGCACCTTGCACTTAAATGTGAATACAGCAATTTTGTAGTCACCAAGGTGAATGAAAGGTGCCAAAAAACCTTTTTATTATCCGAATACATTTCAGATTCGTGTTTTTTCACTTTGGCGCATACAGCTTTGTTCATTGAGGCACCTTGCACTTAAATGTGAATACAAGCAATTTTGTGAAGTAAGGGTAAAAAACCGAAAAAGTTTAATTGAAAGGTGGGCCCCAAAAAATACCTTTTTATTACCCGAATTAAACATTTTATTTTACGTTGGTTTTTTTCACTTTGGCGCATACAGCTTTTTTTCATTGAGGCACCTTGCACTTAAATGTGAATACAGCAATTTTGTAGTCACCACAGGTGAATTGAATAGGTGCCAAAAATACCTTTTATTACCGAATACATTTCAAATACGTGCTTTTTCACTTTGGCGCACTACAGCTTTGTTCATTGAGGCACCTTGCACTTAAATGTGAATACAGCAATTTTGTAGTCCCCACAGGTAAATTTGATAGGTGCCAAAAAATACCTTTTTATTATCGAATACAAAACAGATACGTTTTTTTTCAACTTTGGCGCACTACAGCTTTGTTCATTGAGGCACCTTGCACTTATATGTGAATAGAGCAATTTTGTAGTAAACCACAGTGAATTGAAAGGTACCAAAAATACTTTTATTATCGAATACTTTTCAGATACGTGTTTTTTCACTTTGGCGCAAGGCCAGCTTTGTTGATAGATCTACTTTGCAGTTAAATGTGAATACAGCAATTTTGTAGTCACCACAGGTGAATTGATAGGTGCCAAAAAATACCTTTTATTATCCGAATACATTAAGTATACGTGTTTTTTTCACTGTGGCGCACGACAGCTTTGTTCATTGAGGCACTTTGCACTTAAAATGTGAATACAGAAATTTTTGTAGTCACCAAGGTGAATTAAAAAGGTGCCAAAAATACCTTTATTATCGATACATTTCTTTTTTTATACTGTTTTTTCACTTTGGTGCAGGCCAGCTTTGTTGATAAAGCTACTTTGCAGTTAAATGTGAATACAGCAATTTTGTAGTCACCACAGGTGAATTGAAAGGTGGCAAAAATACCTTTTAATATCCGTATACATTCAACAGGTGTTTTTTTCACTTTTGGTCAGTCAAGCTTTGTTGATAGATCTACTTTGCAGTTAAATTTGAATCCAGAAATTTTTGTTTTGATTTGAGGGATTTGAGAATAGCTGTGATTTGCCGTCTTTTAATAGAGAGACTTTCCAAAAACTCTTCCATACCTTCCAAATTTTTATATTTTGAACATGGAGCGAAATTCAGGTGGTTAGCGAGCAAAGAGGGGGGTGGGACATGGAGGAGAGGTTGAGAGAAGGTGCTCCTTCCAGTGCTGGGCGACAACACGCATCCCAGCGGATCGTCAGTTGCAGGACCGTCGGCTGTCATCGCTAAGTCAGGGCCCTGTAATCTCAGTAACGAACAGCGTCGCCAATCTGTCCTTCAGTGGTTAATGCAACCTGCATCCACAGTTTTACCCTCCTCGTCCTCCCAGTCACGGCCACAAATGTCGTCATCAGTCATGCTTCCGTCCAACATGAAGCAGCCCAAATGTCAACTCGTGTACCCACCACTGTGGAAAATTTTCATTTTCCGAAGACCTCTTGATGCCCAAAATGCGGTTGGGGTCAGAAGGCATGTTAAAGATCAAGGGGCCCAAAGAGGATGATTTTCTCTGCTCTGACGCCCAGTTAACTGATGCCATCAGAGGGGGAGAAGGAAGCCCGGTCATTCGGCAAAAATCTCGGGCGGTCAGCAACGCCTTGAGTCCCTCTTGCTTGTACCCCGCAGCTCCTGGATGAAAAATGTCAGGACGACGAAGTCCCCTGTGTTGATGATGATGATGACGACATTGCGGATCCAACGTGGTCTTTTCAGCAGAATTTTGGGCTTGCGAGCGCTTCATCACTGGACGAGGAGGAAGACGATGGGTAGTGTCAGTACAGGTTCCCTCAAAAGGGAGAGGGCGGTCGCAGAAGTCCGCTGATATGATTCCGCCAGCCACGGTCATGCCAAACCCGCTCCTCGCTTATCGCCGTCAAAAGGTCCGGGAAACCTCTCAAGCCTGGGCCTTCTTTGACCAAGCCTCTGATTCCCCAGCGATGTCATATCCCGCCTTTGCCGAAAAACGCATAAGTAGAGGCAAAGAACCTTAGGGTTTAACCACCACCAACATGTCTAGTCACATGCAGCGAATGCCTGAGTTGAAAATGGATGGCAACACTTGGCCAAAAAAGGCCGGGACGACGCCGGGCCTCCATCCACTGTCACACCCTCTGTCTCCGCCTCCTCCTCCTCCGCCACCACCACGCGTTCCTCAGCTGCCCATGTCTCTCAGAGTCATGATCAGGGATCAGCCTCCGCTTCGGCCTCCACCGTCGCCCGAGTACCACAACCACAACCGGACGCCCAACCTACCCCTTCGCCTTCCGCCAGTTTGACGACCTGCACGCCGTACAGCGGCCAGTCTAGCAGCCAGCCTTCTGTCTTCCAGGTTTGGGAGCAGAAGAAACACTTTAACCCAAACCATCCCAAAAGCCAAAAGTCTGAATGTCGGCATTGCCAGGCTTTTGGCCTTTGGAAAAAGTTGGCCTTTCCCTCTGGTGGACACAGAGGTTCCGCCACGTCATGCCTTTTCCCGCCCAATACCAGATGCCGAGCAGGCATTCTTTCCATAAAAGCCGTTTCCCCGCCCTGGCCGCCACGTGGGCACAAAATTTCAAGCGCGTTGTCTGATCTTTTGCCGGAAAAGGGCCATCTACCCCCGACACATGGACTAGTAAGCACGGCCAAGGCCGCTATATTCTGTGACAGCTCACTGGGTGATGTCCTTGGGGTGACGGTGGCTCTCAGGCCTCGGCGCACGCTCTTCAAAACCGCAGGGATGGTGCAGGGTTACATTCCCCCAAGGTCCTCGGGGGCATCACGTGCCCGAAAAACCGGCCGTTGAAATTATCTGTCAGGAGACCGTCCACCCAGGTCAGGGCTGTGGGGGCTCACGCAACGAGCCGAACGCTGGTGGGTGACAAGAGCCTTGGTGCGGGAAGGTGGGGTGCCCATACGGGCGAAACTGCTGGCGCCTTAAGATCGGTAGGCTGGGGGCACATCCTTGCTGGCAATGTCATGAACCTTGGTGTCAGAAATTTCTAAGAGCCCGGGTCTGGACTTTCCTGCTGAGGAAGGCTCGAAGGTCTGAGTTGCATTTCCCGCCGTCGCAAACCATGCTTCGTCCCACCTGGCTGCGTTGCAGCTGCACGGCCTCCCTCACCTGTCATTGTTGACGTGGCAACAGCTGGAAATTCACCTCCACATGCTCCAGGATTGTGGCAGCAGCGCAATCCATTACGCAGTTACGAAGTACACAGGCCTGGCAAGCAGCGGTGCGGACTCGGGGTGTTGAGCCACCAGAGTGGAGGCAGGTGAAAGAGCTCTGCACATCTTGCCAGTTTTGAAGAAGCCACCCAAATGGTCAGTGCGGCGATTCCCTTGTCAGCTGAGAAATTTTGGTGATCTAGTTTTTGGAACGATCGTTGGACACTCTGAACAACAGGTCCCGCGCGACGGAGGAGAGACGGACACAGATTTCGGACACGAGCCTTTCCTCCGTCGAATCCAAGGCCCGACAGTTTCTCAATTTATCGCTTTATTAGTCAGTGGTTCGGGGTCCAGGGCTGTGCAAGGCAGCGCCAGCTGCAGGGTCATAATTTAACAATTCAAGGCGTGTTAAGCTGTGCCGAGAGAGGAGGAAGGGGAAAGGGATTCCTAGACACCGACGTTACGAGTCCCTGCCTGGAAAGAGGTTGGCGTGAAATTTATGCGGGGAGGAAGATAAGGGAAAAAGTTTTCTAGTGCCCCTCACCAGAGGCTTGGGAATCAAGCTCCATCTCTCACATGAGGCTTGGATGTCCATTTTCCCCAACATGATCCTCGCATAAGGCCATCAAAATGAACAACATTACTGGTGGCCACCTCCGGTTCCCGGGGTACAAAAAAAAAACTCAGCTTTCCTTCCACCCACCCAAAAAGAGAGTAAAATGCAGGAAATGGAGACCTTGCTGATTGATCAACTGGGGGACATCTGTTGCGTTTCTTACACGTTCCCAAATGTCACGGTGTGAACACATCAGCGAGTGAAGGGAGTAGAGTGCCCAAGTTTGCCGTAGCGGCAGCAGCAGCAAGGTGGGAGAAGCTTTAAGGGTGACTTTGGCAATCTTTATTTACCACCTCACCAACGCTGCAATGCAGGGCAACACATCCAACCACAGAGACCAGCTTAAGATCATGGTCACGGGCTTCTGCGTCTCAACACCGATGTTTTTGATTGTTCTGGACCCAATAGACTTCTGGGTTCCAAAATGGACGAATGGCCCGAGCTTCCTTGCCACGCCATAGAGGTGTTGTCCTGCCCAGCAGCCAGCGTCATATCTGAGCGGAACTCAGCACAGCTGGAGGAGTCTTCAGACAACGCACCGCTTTCCACAGAAATGTGGATCTTTGACTTTCATCAAGATTGAATGGGCATTGGGTCTCTGATGATGTTTTTGGCCCCAAAATTCCGAGGTCACTGATTATTGCCGGCTACTTCAAAATTCCTCTTCAAACAGAAATGGTCCTCTTGAAACCCTTTTTTAAAATGATAATTTCTTACTGCCCAATTTTATTCCCCTTTCCCAACAGTTCATTTGCTGGTTTTGCTGGAGGAACTGAAAAGACAGCAAAGGGTTTTATGGGCAACACCGTATTCCAATTACTCACTTTTCTTAAGTTTTCGCATTATCAATGGTTTTGGGTCATGTTGCTGTAGATACACTATAATATGGTCCTTTGGGAAAAGAAAAGTGGCTCTAAGTGGAAATTTCTCATACAATTTTTATAGTGGCTGAGAAGTCATAATTTTAAATATTTTTGGGTCAGCTGCTTTGAAATGCAGCAAAACTACAGGGCCCAATCTAAAAATGTTGTTTTCTAAAGACATTTGTTTTCACAAAATTTTCCCAAAAGTGGCCAGGGTCATGCTTTGAATTTTGGGGGCATTTTGCTGGACAGCAGCTATACTAAGGCCTTTAAAAAAATGTTTGGGTTTCTAACAACATTGTTCTTTCACAATTGTCCAAAGTGGTCAAGTCATGCTTTGAAAATTTTTGGGGCATTTTGCTGTGACATGGGACTATCTAAAAGGTCCTATTATAAAAAAAAGTTTTTTTCTAACAGACATTTTCTTCAAATTGTCAAATGGCTAAAGGTGATGTGCTGTCAGAAACAGGAATAGTTAGGAACTGTTAATGGAACAATTGCAAAATGGGCTTTTTGCAAGATTCTTTTAAAAATTTTCAAAAACCCCGTATTGAGAAAACCCATTTAAAACAATTAAAAAAGAGAACAAAGACATGGGGGGAAATTTCCTCCTATTTAAAAAGTGTTTTCTAGAATTAAACTACTAAAAAACTTGCATGTACAAATAGCTGGTAAAAAATTTCCTTTTGAATTTGTACAAGGAGGTACAGGAAACTTTACCAATGTAGGTTTTTTCAGAGGGCATAGTATGGAGCACGGGCAAGAACAAGAAAAGAGACAATTTTTCCCCCAGCACTTTTAGTAACAATGAGAAAAAGAATCCAAGAAAAAGGCACCTGGGTGGAACAGGGCGTTAACCCCAATATTTCCAAGTGAAGCCCAAATTTGGCCGCACTCATACGGGGGCAAGCGCACCCAGACAGGGAAGTATATGTCCAGTGAAACATAATGGTGGTTGAAAGACCTTTTTCGCACTTTTAAATTTGGGGCAGGGTTTGGGCCCCTTGGGCCAGGACAGTTTTACAATGCTTGAACTTTAAGGTTTGAAAGACTTCTTTTGGCCTTTTAATTGGGGCAGCAGGTGGTCACTTGAAAAGGTTTAATTATGAAATAAATTGTTTTAAAGCCCCTTTTCCGGATTTAAGGGCAAGGATTGCTATGGTTTCAGGACAGGATGTATGCCAGTGAAACTTAAATGGTGGTGAAAGACTTCTTTTTCCTTA
This sequence comes from Phyllomedusa bahiana, assembly GCA_025379985.1. Taxonomy (NCBI): domain Eukaryota; kingdom Metazoa; phylum Chordata; class Amphibia; order Anura; family Hylidae; genus Phyllomedusa; species Phyllomedusa bahiana. The sequence goes on along the minus strand of JAODAL010034864.1, from coordinate 14,535 downwards.
CCTTTTTAATCTGGAGTCATGCAGGGGGTCATCTGTGGCCAGGCGTTTTCAATGTCCGTGAACTTAATTTGGTTGAAAATCATTTTGGCAACTTTTAATGGGGTATGCAGGGGATGTGCGTAGGACTTTCATGTCCATTCAAGTAAAATGATGGTTTTAAATAATACTGCCTTCTGGGACTTTTAAATGTGGCGATCAGTTTAAGGTAGCTGTGTACAGACAGGATAGTGAAGGTCGTGATTTTTTTCTGTGGCTTTTATAACCTAAGTGTGTTGCTTAAATGTAGTCAGTATCCATTTGACTGTTGTGATTTTAATTCCAGCTTCTTTCCCCCCTGTTGGGTGTAAGGGAAAGAAGGTGTTGTTGCTCTCCCATAGACTTTAAATGGTCATCGTGATTTATCTAACATCGACATTGAATATCCCTTTTCGATGTGGCCGGGCTTGACCATCGACCGATGTCGATAGCCAACATAATCGCTCAACACTAGTCACCACGTGAGGAGGAGAGGTCAAGCCAGAAAACTGCCACGGTTACCAGCCCAAGCGAGTTTGTTCCAGAGAGCAGCAGAGCTGTCGGAGTGAGACTACCACTGATTGTCCGTGATTGCTCGGCTGAGCGTCGCTAGTATGTCATGTCTTGTCTGGGTGCTTTCGGCTGAAAGCTACTCTTCCTATCATCGGTTTATTTGATGGGAGTTATATGCACCAATTGCGGTGTGAAAATGTAAGAGAAAAATGTGTTTTAGAACTGATTAAGTGGAATATGTTATGTTGTGAGTGTTCTGGCTGGAATAACTCCCCCTATTTTCTTCTGTGTACGATAGGGGTTATGCACACCTGAGTTTGGCGTAGCTCCATGAGGAATATGATAAAAAAAAAATATGCAAATGTTTTATAGTGTTTAAAGAGCTATTTCAAAGAAGTTGCTAACAAGTTTTCACTTCAGGTAAATTGAAGAACAAATTAAAAAGTTTTATAGTGTATAAGTACTGTTCATAGTATTTATCAGGGAGAATTTATATTCTGATATTGTATGTTTTAGTGTAAGTTTAGTGCTGCTAGAAGAAATATTTAAGAATGCTAAAAAGATGAAATGTGTGTTATTATTTGGTTCAATATTGCGCTTGTCGCGGTGCACTATATTTTATGTGTGTCTGACCCACGATCGATGCACATGCGCTCGGAGGAGTAGTGCGTCCTTTAGTGTCCTATTCTTCCTATGCTTGGTTTGTTTGTCTATATTCATTTGCAGGCTGGAGGTATGATTTATGGCCTGTGCATGAACTCCGCAGTATGTATGTTCCATGTGTTATTGGGAAGTGCTTAAGCTCTGTTTTACAGCTGTATGTTTGGGATTGGTCGCCCCAGCATTGGGCTATGTGATTATTGATTATTCCTTTTATAACGTGTTTTTATGTTTGTGTGTTTTAAGCTAAGAATAAGAAAATTTTTTTTAATAAGAAGTAAAATGGGTTTCTTTAAACCCATATTGTTTTATTATGAGATGATAACTGTGAATATCTGAGGTATATAAATAAAAAGTATATGATAGGGAGAATGCTTTAGATTCAGCAGTTAAACCATGTTACTGTGACTTGAAGGTTGCAGCTGTCCTAATGGAGGATACCAGAAGGTGTATCATGAAGCGGGTACGTCCCTTTATAGACCTCATGTTTGTTGATGTCCAGTTCACCTCTGGCTTGGCTCAACACCAGTCTCATTCTAAGGTAGTTAAGTGCAGATCAGGTGGGGTTTTGAGAGGGGCTCCTTGTTTGAATAGTCCGGTGTCTTTGGGGATTTTATTGTGTATTCCTGGTAATGCTTCTTAATTTGAGCTGTGTGAGCTGCTAATGTGTACAGCTATAGTGTCAGTGACAGAAGTTTAGTGTTCAGTAGCTAGGTCTAAATACAGGAGAAGATGCTTTAGCTTAAGTAGTTAGAGAGAGAAAAATAAACAGGAAAAGTCTTATCTTCTATTGTTGTGTAATGTGATTTAAATATTATGTCTAAGTATGATGTCTTGTAAGGAATGTGTGGACATTTATGTGTCCTGTCATTTGGCTAATGGATGGATTTGATCATCCCAACTATTGTTATACTTGAACAGTACCATATTATTTTCCAGACCCCAAAGTTGAGCTGTATAACTCTTTATATCAATGAATATATCTGTGTATAATGTTTTCTTTATAGGATCTGTAATATTGTCTTTTTGAGAGTGTTTAAAAGCCTTAATTTTTCCACTTTATACTTTTATTATGCTTGTGAGATACTCTAACATATAAGAGCCGCACATGGACTGTGTAAAGTTCTACCTCATTTTAACCCTTGCATTCCATAATTCCTGCAAAAGACTCTGCCCCTTTACAAAGAGCTGCATGGACATTACCCCTTTCCCACTCCTTAGTTTAATTCATGGACTTTGCCCCTGTCCACTATCCCTTCATGACACCATTCCCCAAAGAAATGGACAATTTTGGTGTTGCATTTGGGATTTTTCCCATGTATCCTGATCTGATTGCATTTCAAATGTAAATTGTAATATTGTCTTTTTGAGAGTGTTTAAAAGCCTTAATTTTTCCACTTTATACTTTTATTATGCCTGTGAGAGACTCTAACATATAAGAGCCACACATGGACTGTGTCAAGTTCTACCTCCTTTAACCCCTTGCAATCCATTATGCATACAAAAGACTCTGCCCCTTTAGAAAGAGCTTCATGGGCATTACCCTTTCCCATTCCCTAGTTTAAATCATGGACTTTGCCCCTGTCCACAATCCCTTCATGACACCATTCCCCAAAGAAATGGACAATTTTGGTGTTGCATTTGGGATTTTTCCCATGTATCCTGATCTGATTGCATTTCAAATGTAAATTGTGTTATTGCCTTGATTGCACTTATTGCCAAACAGTTGAGAGATTCATCAGTATAATTAGGGCATGTCCCCACGGCACGGGTTTTCGGCCGGTTTTTCAGCCGGTTTGCGGTTTTTCAGACCGCCTGAAAAACCGGCCGAAAATGAGCACAATTGTGCGCTATGGAAAACCCGTGCAGCAGTCCCCACTGCACGGGTTTTCTGCCCGGGGTTTTGTCACCGGCGGTCCGGCGGCAAAACATTGAACATGCACTATCTTCCGTCCGGTTTCCGGACGGAACATGTGCTGCTCAATGGGAGGGCTGTTCTCCGCTCATCGCGGAGAAAAGCCATCCCCCCCGCGGCCGTGGGGACGGGCGAAAAACAGGACAAATACCGTGTGAACGGCCCCTTAATACTTTTGATATGTGAATGTTTTATAATGTTTATATGTTTTTCAGGTGTTTCCTCATTGTCACTGAGCAGACGTCAAGGATGGCTTATGTTCAGTGAGGAAGTATGTAGTGTACAGAGGTTTGTGGTACAATCCACTACTAAAGAGTTAATAATTTTTATTAGTATTTGCACTAATAGCTGTAGTAATTTCACTATAAGTAGTGTGATAATTGTTTTTTATAATGTTATTGACCTCTACTTCACCTCTGCACATGTCTGTAAAATATGTATAGTCATGCTGGCTTGCAGAATTGTAACCAGCTGCAGTCACTCAGGAGCTATCACAGGAATCACCATGACAACACTTAGAGTAGGAAGTTATATAAGCTAGGTAAATTTAGGGGCCGCCTACATGGCACAGGACAAATACTGGTCGGTTTATGCACACGGCCAGTCCACATAGATATGTTCTTCTGCCGCCGGATGGAAAAATAAACATGTTCTATGTTTTTCGGGCCGCCGCCGGTCTGAAAAACCGCCGGGTGCACATCATGGGCACCTCACACTCCATCTAACTCAGGCAGTCGAAGTAGAGACCACCTACAAAGTGTGCCCATGGGGGAAAAAACAACCACCACTAACCACTGCAGTGCAAGCCCCATCATCACTGGTTGGTGCTGGAGCGGGAGCAGTGCTGTTGATGTGAGTGTTAGCCGCCGTGATTAGAGCGACAGACCTATATTGAAATGACTACCTCTGCTTCCAGCCCTCTCCTCTGCCCCTCTCTGTGCCCGCGACACCACATATACTACTCCTCATTATTAATATTACCATTATGCCTTTGTATCCTGCTATTATTAATAAGTAATGATTGCAGGATAACTCTCATCTGTCTTCTCCTTAGCTCTTAATGTACAGATATTATGCATTATAATTATGCCTTCATGTGTATGTGCCCACTAATTGGCATTCCTATCATTCTAAAACATTCTTGTGAGTATGTGTGATTTTGTATGTAGTGAGTGTGTGGGCATGTATGTATCCTCTGTGGATGTAATCAGTATGTGTTCTTTTCTGTGTGTGTCTATATGTAAAGGATGTGCATATAAATGTATGTGTGTATTGTATGACACTACCACATGGTCATTATGGGGTTTTATTATTACTATACTGTACAATATGAAAAAAAAATGGTAGGTCCTTGAATATCAGTGTACCTTCAGTGATAAAGTGTTCTCTGCTGTCACACAAAGTTTGCACATGCCACCTAAATATTAGAAACTATTTGCCATTGTCTAATTGTCCAAAATAGTCATGTAAAATAGTGGTCTGTCTGCTGTCTCCTCTGTGCCTCTAGTTGACACTTTTTTAAAGGTTATCTAAAATAAAAAAAATAATAAAAATAAAACCCATGCAATTGTGATAAAATAGCATAAGAAACTATACTCGCCTCTTCGGTTGTCCAACGATCTAATGAGGCACATTGGTTGCTCTGTTCTGTGTTTTCTATCAGCTGGCACATATACAATCAGTGATCATAGCAGTCACGTGCTATACTATTAGTATCATAGCTTTCATTGTTGAGTTGGGAGGCATGTGACTACTTAGGATGCTGCATTACAGCAATTTTGCGCCAGCGGATAGTAAACAAAGAACAAACTTCCTGCTGGAGCGTCTACACTAACTCACCAGGCAATTGGAGAGGCATAGTTTGTTTTGTTAACTAATCACATTTGCTGGGGTTTTAATTTTTATTTTTGGCTGGATGACTCTTTTAAGCTTAAGGAGGGAGTGGTGAAAATGCTACAGTTGGTGGTCCACTTTAAGGATTTTTTTTTACAACACATTCATATAAAATCCACAAACTTTATATATGAATTTTACCAATGGTATTTCAGGAACAAATATGCTACAGCAAATTCAACATGTCCATATATCTGCTCAAAGTCAACAAGAAATATGCTATTCTAAATTTGGCCTAAAGGGGCAAGTGTAATGTCCGTGCCTAATGCAGCATGAGTTGTAAATACAGCCCTTGTAATAGACAGTATCAGGGACCAGGTAAACACTGCCTGCTGTATTCCTTAACTTGAAGACTTGAGCTTGTTTACATTTACTGACAAGGTTTAATCCTTTAGAGCTCTGTAGCTTTGTGCAATACAGTTTACAAACCTCCAGTACTTATGTCTCTCTGTCAAGATCAGCTAGGAACAGCAGAGTATTACAATGGTAAATAACTCAATAGTTTGCCAACATGACAGCTGTACATAATGTGTATAGCTTTTGATGGACAAAGTCAATGAATAAAGCGTGACCATCATATATCAATTCTATTGAAAGTGGGGAGCAAATGCTAATTGCACAATGCCCCTATATTTATGTATTACACAGCACACATAACAATCCACAATTACTGTATTTTCAATATATTCATGTACTCTAAATGATAACTTTTAAAAGATGGATCTCCATTCAGTTGTGTTTACAGGCAGACCTTCCATTTCCTGAGTTTGGTTCCACTTGAAGAGTCATAAATTGTATAAGCGAATGAATCTTATGGTTGGATTGAATAGTTGCTTTTCCTTGGACTCTTGTAGAAAATGTTTTTATGATCTGGCTGATGTAAGTTCATGTCCTTCGTTGTCTTGTTTGATAGAATTTACATTTACAAAACCAGAACTAGATCATGATAAATTACTGTACGCTATATGCCAACGATAAAACAGTTTGCTTTTTATCACTTAGGATGTGCCTGTGTAGCATTACAATTTTATATTTAATACTTTGAGTTACAAAGCAGGAGCATTGGCTTAATAATTTCAAAACATATGAAAGCTTCTATTTCAGATCTGTGTATATCAATGGCTGTGCATTGTTAAAATGCCATATATCGAGCTACTTTGAGGGATAAGGCGGCAGGACAGTTGCCTACAAGGATTCTGCACCAGGCACACAAGGAAGTTGTAGTACACACAGAAGAATTGTGGTACAACTAGTCAGTTTTACTTTCATGATGAGATAACAGGTATAAAAAATAAACAACACAAAAGTATAGGTCTCTTCTAACTAAACATGGATGGCTCTCAACTGACCTAGTGTAGGTACCCTGTTTCCCCGAGAATAAGACAGTGTCTTATATTCATTTTTGCTCCTAAAGACGAGCTAAGACTTATTTTTAGGGGATGTTTTTTTTTTATTAACAATAATTCACATTTATTGTTGAACAAAACATCAACATGTATTAATATACTGTAGTGATTTAATCACAAACATCAGCATAAGCAGCCAAACTCTGAATGTCATAACTAAAAATGCACTATGTCTTATTTTCGGGGAAACAGGGTATAATACCTGCCATTTTATACATACAGAAATAATGCAGTCCAGGGGCGTTGCTAGAGTCCTAAAACATCTGGGGCCTGGGCCCTTTGTGTTATGATTTGCACAGTAGGACTGGGTTCACATTTTTCACATCACATCGTCAATTGCGGCATATATGTTTACAGAGAAGAAAAATATCTGTTCTAGTCACTAATTTTATACATATTTCACATAAATCCTGCCCATCACCTCAGCAGTCACTGTACATTGAAAATCAGTGATGACAAATTTATTTTTCAAAAGCATTGATCTGTGTATGATAGTGTAAAACCTTATAAATGACAGTCACCAAACAATACACTGATACATAGAATAAATATACTGTACACATGATTGTTACTAAAAGAAAATCCTACAATACCAGGACCCAATAATATCACTACTTAAGTTCAAATAATACTGCCAGACACTGACCAAACAGCACCACGTCTAGTTGTACGCAGGCTTTGCTGACATATATCACCACCATACAGTGACCATATAGTAGTAGATACCAGTGTACACAGGCTCTGAAGACTATACATTACCTCCATACAGTGACCATATAATTCTAGGTACCAGTGTACATAGGCTCTGCAGAACATACATTACCTCCATACAGTGACTATATAGTGGTAGATACCAGTGTACACAGGCTCTGCAGACGGTATATTATCGCCCTACAGTGACCAGATAGTGGTAGATACCAGTTGTATACTATACATGCTCTGCAAACATAAGTGACTCACAGGTGACATCTTCTTTGATAATAGTCATTCTCTTTTCTTTTTCTTCTCCAATAGCCTAGAATCATTTTCACTTTACAGGTATGCCCTGTCAAGAGTTACCTGGAATTTCCTGCCTTTTATAATGTGTTTGAGACCATGAGATGAGTTGTGCAGAGGTGATATTAGTACACAGTTCCATAAAGTGTTTAGCCCTATTTAAGTGCTTTTCTAATCCACATAATGGCAAGAACCACTCAACTGAGTAAAGATAAATGATAGTCTATCATTACTTTAAGACCACGAAGGTCAGTCCACCATGATAAACTATTTAAAGCTATTTAAAGCTATGAGGACACTGGCTCTCATGAGGACTGCCACAGGAAAGGAAGACTAAATAGTTATCTTTGCTGGTTAGAGAGGTTCATTAAAGGAGTATTCTCGTTTCATTAATTATTACCAAATACATTACTTTTCTGAGTTTGTTCCTCTCTAGAGCTAGGAACAGATATTATTTCCTACAAGATCCATGTCAGGGATCAGTCAGGGACACACACACAGACAAGTGGGCCCTGACTCTGATCCCAGCCCCTGTCCCTGCCTTTTGGGGAACCCGACTCCTTAACAGGCCGGCCCCAACCAGAAGACTGATAACTGCACTGTTATAAGTGTGACACAGACAGGACAAACAGACACCAAACAAGAGAGTAGTCAGGCGGTCCACAGTCAGCAACAGTTCGGGCAACGAGGTACAGAGGCGTAAGACAAGAGGGTAACCGGGGGCAGTCCAAAGTCGGCAACAGCACGGGCAATTTGGTACAGAGACGTGAGACAGAGGGGGAAACCGGGGTCCAAAGCCAAAGGTCAGGGAGAGCACAGAACAAAGAAGCAAATACGGCGAACTACAGGGAAAAAACCTATAGCAGGCAAAGATAGAAGGAAGTGGTGGCTATAAATAGGGAAGGGGAGGAAAGAAGCAAGAGGTGATAGGAAAGCAGGATCTGTCAATCACTGAGAGTGAGATTAACCAGAGAGTGCTGGAAAGATCCGGGCCACGGGCGTTGGCCAGAATTTAATTAGAGCCCCAGAAGGAAGACAGTTTAAAACAAAAAAAAATAAGGCCGCAGTTAGGTCGCAGGGGGCCTTTCGCCGACACCAGACCAGATACACGAACGTACAGTACCCCCCCCTTCTTAGGGGCCACCGGACCCTCCTTAGGCCCCCCGGGTTTTGGAGGGGTTAGCTTGGTGGAACTTTTCCACAAGTCGGGGGGCGTGCAATCCCAACTTTCCCCCACACCCGCCCTCGGGACCAAACCCTTTCCAGTGAACAGGTATTGAGTGCGTTCTGGCTCGGGGGGAGAAATTTTATACGCTCAATTTGTATTCTAACCCCCCTTGTATAACCCAGGGCGAGGAGGGGACGCCGGGTCACAGCGGGAATGTATTTTTAAGAAAAGGAAATTTGTGAAACACAGGAGAATGGGGGGGGGGAAAACTGGGGAAGGCGAAATTAAAAAGATAGGGGGTTTAACAATTTCAGAGATAACAAAGGGACCAATAAACCGAGGGCAATTTAGAAAGGGGGGACCCAAGGCGGAGTTTTTTGTCGAGAGCCACACCTTGTAAACGGCAGCATATTCAGGTCCGGCGACGTTTCCTATTACTATTAATTTGTTGTTGTTGGCTTTTCTAGGTCTCGCGACTCCTACCCAGACTGTACAGCCTGAGGGCTTTTTTTAGGGAAGAGAACATTTTCGCAACCTGTTCGGCGGAGTATCGGGGGTGAAAGCCGAAATTAAACAGTAAAACGGAGAAAATCGGGTTGAGGATTTCTCGTGTTTTGTTAAAGCAAACTTGGGCCATGGGCAAAAACTCACTCCACTTTCCTGACACTCCAAACATAACATCTAAGATATTGTTCTAGTGATGATTAGTCTTTCAGTCGCCCATTTCTGGGGGTGAAAGGCAGGGAAAGGACAAAGAGATGCCAAATTTTGCCACAAAAAAACCTCCAAAACTTGCCCAAACGCCCCCTTTTAATCAGACCAATACGGGAAGGAAATACCATGAATTCCAGTAAGACAACAATAAATCGGCGAGGGTTTGCAATGGAAATTTTCTTTAGACAAAAAATACACATTTTAAGAATCGTCCACCACCACCCAAATTACCGACTTCCCCTTAAAGGGGGGGAAAGGGTCGTAATAAAACCCATAGAATTGGGACCAGGCATGGGGCAAGGGAAGGGTCAAAAATCCTTCAAAAATTTCCCGGGGTACCTTAGCCCTGGCACAATTTCTCACAAGCAGTAAAAAAATTCCCCCTGACATCCGTCCCCACGAAGGACCAATAGGTACGAACGGGAGGTACCGGGGGCCCCGATCCCAGGATGCCCAGACAGAGCGAGGAGGGGCCTCCCCCAAGATTTTCAAAGGGAAATTTGACAGGAACAAAGAGTTTTGGGGGGGATACTGGGGGGGGCCCAAACCCTTGAGATTTTCCAATCTGGAGACAATCAGGGGGTAAGGGTAGCGAAAACCACCCCGGAGCGAGGAATTTTCGGGTTCCTCCTCCCAGTGCCTTTTTATAACCAAAGCTTCGGGAAAAAGGCGCAGCCTTAACTTTTTTCCCCCCGGACGATGGTCTACAAAATTAAACCTAGAAAAAAACAGAGCCCACGTGCTTGGCGGGGAAAAAAACCCGTTTAGCTTATCAAGAACAACAGATTTTTATGGTCGTAAAAACAGTCACCCGATCTGGCCCCCCCAAAGGGTGCCTCCCTCTTCAAAAGCCCTTTTTAGGGCTAGCGTTCCCGGTTCCAAATACGTAGTTGACCTCCGCGGGGGAGAATTTTTCTGGAGAAGAAAAAAGGGCAAGATTAGTATAAGGTTAAATTCCCCCTGGAAAGGAGGCTCCCCCCCCTGTTTCAGATGCGTCACCTCACGACAAAAGGGTTTTTCGGAAACTGGTGGACCAAGACGTGCAAAAAAGGAAACATATTTTCAAGGTGAGAATCCCTGTTTTCGGCCTCAGGGGCCAGGAGGTGGGGTCCCCGCCCCTTTCTTAAAAGGTCGTGAGGGGTTTAACAATAAAGGAGAAATTTTTGATAAATTTGCGATAGTAATTACAAAACCTAAAAACTTTGGATCCCCTTAAAGGGTGTAGGCTCACCCACTGTGTGGGGGCCGAAACCTTTTGTGGGTCCAACTTATAGCACAGGAAAAGTATGTCCCCCAAGAACCCATCTCCTGGACTCCGAACAACATTTAGACGTTTGGCGATAATTGATTCGGGGACTAACCTGGAGAGGCCCCTCCCTTCATGATTTTTGGGGTATCATAATCCGGGAAAAGATGAGGATTCATCTAATACACAATAACAAAACGACCCAAAGGCTCTAAGATATCGTTAACAAATCGTTGGAAGACGGCGGGCATTACAAACCCCCAAAGGGGCATGCTGGTTTTCAAGTGCCCCTCAGAGTTTTAAAAGGGCCCTTTTCCCCCATTCCCCCCTTTCCCTGTCCGATTAGTTGTATGCCCCACGGGATAAAATTTTGGGAAAAACCGGGGGCACCGACCACCTCTAAAAAGATCCGGGATCAGGGAAGTGGATCTGGTCTTTTAAGTGATTTTATTGAGCTCCCTGTAGTCAAAAAAGGGACGGAGGCCTCCATCTTTTTTTCTCGACAAAAAAAAAAACCAGCCCCACCGGCGGGTGGATGGTCGTATGTGACCTTTTTTTTCCCGGCTTTCCTATATTGACGATAGATTCCCCTTCCGGGGGAATAATTTTAAAAACACCCTTAGGCAGCTTGCCCCCCCGGGAAACCCGGTCTATCCAATCAATGGCCGGTGCGGCGGGGGGGTGTCCGCAACGACCCCATCAAAGAATCTTCAAAACAGAGACGAAAAAGGGCATAATAATAAATTTTTAGAACACACCAAGACTGTAAGTCTTTAAATGAGGACCACTGAAAATCCCCCCCATTTTTCCAACTCGCGCCCCCCAGTCAAGCACAGGATTATGAAGGGGAACCATGGGAAACCCAAAATAATATCAGTAGAATTCTCTCCATTACAAAAAAAAAAAAATTGTTCGGAAAGCAGGGACCCCAAAATTTAACGTAATTTCATGGTGGGTTTCTATTTTCCCCCCAAAAAGGGGTAGAGCAGCACCAAAACCGAAAAGGGGGGAACAAAGGGATTAGTTCACCCCTAAGGGTTGGGGCCACAGACTCTAATGAAATAACAGCTGCTCCGAAAACGATCATACTTTTCACACAAAACTCTTGGCCCCCGGAAATTAAGGTTTCCGGCAAAGAAATCTTTTTATCCCCCAATTTGGGGTACCTGAAGCCCGATTATCCTTCTTGCTGCCTTCAGGCGTTTGCCATCCCACGGGGATTAGGTCGGGTCGGGGAAACTCCCTCAGGACATGGCCGGACTCCCCACAGTAAAACCAACATTGCCCCTCGATGTTTCCTCCTATAGCCGCCGACCGGGCCCCCAAAAACCCTGGTTCCCCTTCCGAGCCCGTACAGGAGATGGGGGGAAAAAGTGGAAGAGGATTTTTTTGCAGACATAGTGGAGAAAGAATTAACAGGGGATTCGATCTAACTTTCCCAAAAAAAACCCCCCCTCTTTTCCCTTTCGTCTTTCTTTCCCTTCGCGATAGATACAGCAAGGTCATAAAAACCCCTAAGGGGCTTGGGGTAGGATGACTACCATGCTCCCTTCACAGCTTCAAAACAAACCCCCGTCGAAGAGGGTCTTCAGGGTGGATCAGGCCCCCCAATTGCCGAGCCCCATTGGCGGAATTCAGGCAGTACTCCTCGCAGTGCGATACCCCGCTGGATGGTTAAAAGATGAGTTTCTGCCAACGCTGCCGGTTAGGGTCATCATAAATATGGCCCAAAGTAAGAAAAAAATTTGTCCACCGTCTCCATCAGGGGCCTCGGGCTTTCTCAATGCCCAATCCTGAGGTGGGCCCCGGAGGAGGGACACCCCCAGGCAACTTTCTCAGCCTTGAGAAAAATGGTTTTAACCAAAAAATAGGCGACAGGATTCCCCGAAGGTCCCCCAAACTTTTCAGGGTTTTCCCCGAAACAGTCAGGAAAATCGCAAGTTTGGTTTTTCTGTACACTTTTTCCCACAAACCCGGGGGGAGGGCCGGATACTAACGGGGGACTGGGTCAGGGGGCAGTAGACATGGATCCAGCGGGGGAGATCTGGGACATAAGGCCCCCATCCCTGGAATTTCGTGGTTAAAAACGTCCAACGGGCCGAGACCGACAATGGTATCATACTGAACCGGGTGAAAAGGTTTTTTGTTGGGCCTGCTATAATTTAGGGACCATCGGGGGCACACAAACAGACAAGTGGGCCCTGACCGATCCCAGCCCCGTCCCCGCCTTTTGGGGAAAACCCCACTCCTTTTAACCCGGCCCGGGCCCCCAAACCAGAAGACTGATAACTCACGTTATAAGTTTGACACAACAGGACAAACAACACCAAACAAGAAGAGTCCGGGGGTCCACAGTCACAACAGTTCGGGCAACAGGTCGAGGGTAAGACAAGAGGGAAACCGGGGGGCATCCAAAGTCGGCAACAGCACGGGCAACGGTAAGAGACGTGAGACAGAGGGGGGGAAACCCGGGGTCCAAAGCCAAAGGTCAGGGAAGCCAGAAACCCAAAAAAAAATACGGCGAACACAGGGAAAAAAACCTATAGCAGCAAAGATAGAAGGAAGTGGTGGCTATAAATAGGGAAAGGGGGGGAAAGAGAGCAAGGTGAAAGGAAGCAGGATCTGTCAATCACGAGAGTGAGAATTAACCCAGAGATGCTGGAAAGATCCCGGGACGGGCGTTGGGCCGAAATTTAAAATTTGATCCCCAAAGAAGACGTGTTCACACAAGAAAAAGTAAGGCCGCAGTTATGGGCGCAGCGGCCTTCGCCGACGACCCAACCGATGAACGAACGGACAATCCATCATGTTGGATGGGACCTCACTCTCTGCTGTATTCCTTATTTTGAAAGATAGGAGCTTGTTACATTCCAATTTTCTGCCAAGCTTTTAAAAATTTAGAGCTGTATTGTCTTTAATTTTTCTAGGTTCAGAAACCACAAATTAAAAGCACTTCTGATTAGAGCTCACAAAAATACTTTACAAAGATCAAGTACCAGAAGCATCTCAACAATAACTATCCAAAGGAGAATGCTAGAATTAGGCTTATATCTTCGAATTTCTGCAAAGAAGCCTCTAAACAAAAAAGAAGAAATTTTCCTGGGGTAAGAGTACAAAGAATTGACATTTTGATCTTAAATCGTATTGGGGCTGTAAGTTAAAATGTTTAATTTTGGGTTTCGACGTATGTTTTTGGAGATGCAAAAAAGTAACGAGTTCTCTCACCCGTGGGTTTTCCCCAGAAGTTTGGGGGAGGGTGTGTGATGGTGTGGGGGTACCATCTGATACAGGTGATTTATTAAAATTGAAGTTCTTGTTTCAATACACTGAAAATTTCTTGTATAGAAATATAGTTACAGAAAAGAATTTTCCATTTTTGGATTAGACTTCAAAAATTTTTTTATATGATTTCCTTTAAACTATGAAAAACCTATTGAATACAATAGAAATAAACAGAAAATTTTTAAACAAATAGAAATAATTTCAAAATTGGGGGCAACTTTTAAAATGTGCTTTTAAATTTAAGGCTAGGCAAAAAGGGTATTTTGTTTGGTCACGAGTCATGGTGCAATATTTCTGCAAGGAAATGGGTTTTATTGGGCCAGCACAGTTTCCACACAAGCACCCCTGTGCCAATTGATGTAACAGCCGTCCCCCCTGGGGTGTCAGTCTTTACCACCAAAAATTTCAAAAAAAAAGAAGCAGGGGGGTCAATCTTCATAAAAAGCAACCTTAATTCATGTAGCAGCATACAAAAAAATGCAACGTTTCAGTCCAAAAACTGTGGCCTTTTTCAAGCGATAGAAACAAGTACAAACCCTCATAAGTATAAAACATCCCCCCAATTCTGCTTTTCAGTGCACAGTGTTTTTTGTTTTGGGGGTGAGAGGGGATTTTTCCCGGACATGTCAGGGGAAACGGGGGGGTGCCGACCACATGGCAGAGGAAGCTGTTCGTTCCACTCCAGGATCTTCCAATTTTTTATAAATTATAGGTAATTGATGGAAAA
>JAODAL010034863.1:0-43689 GCA_025379985.1 Phyllomedusa bahiana | reverse complement strand
TAACTGGTTTGGTTGAATCTATGTTTCTCTTTTTTTCGTGCTCCCTGACTGCAATATGACTGAAAGAAATTATTTAATGTCGGATAGACATAAACTGAGAGATGTCATGGACTGCTCAGGGAAGTTACAGAAGGCAGCACATATTTTTGATAAAGGCACCACAGAGAATATTGTGGATTTGGACACGCAAATGTGGGACCTAGAGAAACTTATGAAGAAAGAAGTTAAAGTTTGGTGGGACTATATGACCCTGAACAACTATGTGGAAAAATCTATGGTACCACGTGGTTTACGAATTAAAAAAATGCCAACCACTATATATCCGGAGCCTTTTAAAAAGAAATGGAATAACATCTTGACAGACTGCTCTATACAATTGATGAAACTTATTATTTCTTTTGAAGAAAAAGTTCTCAACGATACAAGAGAAGAAATTAATAAAAATGCAAGAGCAAGTAAAGCCACATAAGGATAAAGAGCAATACCGTAATTTGGATGAAAAAATTAAAACAAACATTGCAATTGTAGAAGAAGATATCATTAAAATTAAGAAGAACAAATTTCAAAGAGATGCGTGAGACTATGAGACCAAGACTGTCGACGATTGGGGAGAATGGGCAAGAAGCACACCTCAATCCATCTTAAAATCGGGAAGCCGTAGACCAACATACACACTGCTCTCTAACAGACGCAGAGTGAGTTTTGGAGAACTTAATTCCTCGGAGGACATTTCAGACGATCAAAGTAATAGAAATTCTACCTTGCCTCAGTACTACTGATGTTCGTCCAAAACAAAGAGAGAGAGGAGCAAAAAACGATACCGCAGAGCAGGAAGAAAACACCATAAAAAAATACCCGCAGCGGAACCGGAGATATGTCAGGAAATTTCACAAGTAGATGAAGTGGTTAATTTATCGTCTTAAATTCTTTCACATAGAGAAATTACTTTACTTTCCAAGGTTTAGGTTATGCACCAGATCACCATTTTGATTTATATCAAACAATTAAAGATGTCAATAATTTTGCTAGAAATGTAACTGTCAAGAAACACTTTCAGAATATAGAAGAGGAAAATAATTATACACAGTCTTTAGAGCTAGAAACTGTCTCCCATGATGAAACCACTAAATGTTAATGTTGAAAAAATGTTTCTTTTCAGGAATGTTTATGTATTAAAATGCTTAATGATCTAGATGAAACGTCAGTGCAGCGTATTGAGACTAATATAACGTTTAATACAAAAAATAGAGATTTCTATCCCCTAGTTTCTCGCTCAGCTGCGTTAGACAAATTTCAAGATCTTGTTCAGAAAGAGCTTGTAGAGCTTCATTGTGAAGTTAACATTAGATTAAAAGAGAGTAATTCCGAAGATAGGAGAACACTTAAAAGTCTGTTAGCTAATAAAGATCTAACTATTCGGAGAGCAGATAAGGGAGGGTCAGTTGTTCTTTTAAACACTAACCTGTATATTTTATTGAATAATCTTCTTTTGGATAATAGGGCTACATATCAAATACTTACTCATGACCCCACAAAGAAATTTTCTAAAGATTTAAAAAATATCTTAGATGAAGGATTTAAGTTAGGGATCATTAGTCAGAGAGAATATGATTATCTGTTTATAAAATGTCCAGTTATCCCTATCTTCCACTCGCTTCCTAAGCTCCATAAGAACCTATTCCCGTCACCTATGAGACCTATCTTGGCTGGAATAGGCTCTTTAAATGAACGGATTTGCAAGTGGGTGGATGTTCTCTTGCAACCTCTTGTTCAGAGATGTTTTGGCTATTTGAAGGATACAAAAATGTCTTACAATGTAGATCAATTTGAGTGGTTGTGAACAGTGTAGCTGGTAACTGCGATATTGAATCGCTATACACAGCCATTCCACACTATTTGGGATTGAAAGCAATAGAATTCCACTTAAGAAAATATTCTAGCTATAATGATAACCTGATTGATTATATCTTGATGGTGATCGATTATTTGCTTTCCCACAACTATTTTATGTTTTGCAATAAATTCTACCTTCAGAAAATAGGAGCGTCCATGGGGGCCTAACTTTCCCCGTCATTTGCAAACCTTTTTGTATCTTGGTTTGAGGAATGCTTTATTTTCACAGAAGACAACCCCTTTGCAGACTAGATAATATTGTACGGACGGTATATAGATGACGTCATTGTCATATGGAATTCTGATGTATTGTCTGCACAGCATTTTGTGTCATACCTTAATAATAATGCTTTTGGCTTATTTTTTACATTTCAATATCATGCTATTGACACAAACTTCTTGGATCTCTCCCTGACTGGTAGTTGTGAGGATAAAAAGATCCATACGTCCATATAAAGAAAACCTACGGCTAGCAATAGCATTCTTCATGCTAGTTCTGTCATCCGAAGCATACATTAAAAGCCATACCATATGGAGAATGAGTTAGAGCCAAGAGAAATTGCTCTCTAATTAATTTTGAATCTGAACGTAAAAATATTACAAAGATTACAGAAAGGGATATCGAATGGTCTTTGGAAAAGCACTAAAAAGATTGAAAACGAGAAAGGTCAATTTTGTTATATAACATTAGACGCTCTAAAAAAAGAATTACAAAGTCCATATTTTTGTTACTATATATAGCAATGAATTTAATCATATTAGCAAAAATCATTACAAAGTAATCTCCCATATTGTTTCAAGATGAGCCTTGAGATTGCTACTTCACAGACAGGTTGTAAATTCGTTTCTTTTTCTAAAAAGCTCCAACTCGTCTGCTCTCTATCCTTGCACCTAGCTTAGTCAAAAACTAGTAGAAAACAAATGACCTGGCTTAGTGTAGAAGTTTCTTCCGTGTGGCCTGCTAGATGCTCCGTGTCTTAAGTACGTTGTACAAACTAAAAAAATAACAGTCTAATAGATGCAATGATTTTATGTATCAAACAATTTTGAACTGTGAATCCCGTAAAGTACACTCGACAGCGGCCACTTTATTAGTACACCATGCTAGTAACGGGTCTGGACCCCCCTTTGCCTTCAGAACTGCCTCATTCTTCGTGGCAATAGATTCAACAAGTCTGGAAGCTTTCCTCAAGATTTTTGGTCCCATATTGACAGATGGCCAATCACAGACACAGTTGCCGCAGATTTGTCCGGCTGCACATCCATGATGCGAATCTCCCGTCCAACCACATCCCAAAGTTGCTCTATTGCATTGCTATCTGGTGACATGTGAGGCCATTTAGTACAGTGAACTCATTGTCAGTTCAAGAAACCAGTCGGAGATGAATTCCAGCTTATGAACATGGGCGCATTATCCTGCTGAAGAGTAGCCATCAGATGTCTGGGTTACATTGTGTTCATAAAGGGTGGACATGTCAGCAACATACTCAGGTAGGCTTGGGCGTTCAACAATGCTCAATTGGACCAGAGCCCAAAAGTGCCAAGAAAATATGCCCCACACCATTACACCACCAGCCACCAGCCTGATCCGTTGATACAAGGCAGAGTGGATCCATGCTTTCATGTTTGTTGACCGCCAAATGTCTGACACCTAACCCATCCGAATGTCGCAGCGAAATCGAGACTCATCAGACCAGCAACGTTTTTCCAATCTTCTACTGTCCAACTTTCGATGAGCTTGGCAAATTTGGAAGCTCGATTTTCCTGTTCTTAGCTGAAAGGAGTGGCACCCGGTGTGGTCTTCTGCTGCTGTAGCCCATCTGCCTCAAAGTTCGCCGTACTGTGCGTTCAGAGATGCTCTTCTGCCTACCTTGGTTGTAACGGAGGCTATTTGAGTCACGGGTTCCCTTTCTATCAGCTCGAACCAGTCTGCCCATTCCCCTTTTGACCTCTGCATCAACAAGGCTTTTCCCCCAAAGGACTGCCGCTCACTGGATGTTTTTTCTTTTTCGGACCATTCTTTGTAAACCCTAGAGATGGTTGTGCGATGAAAAAACCCCGGAGATCAGCAGTTTCTGAAATACTCAGACCAGCCTTCTGGCACCAAAAACCAGCCACGTTCAAAGGCACTCAAACCACCCTTTCTTCCCATACTGATGCTCGGTTTGAATGCAGGAGATTGTCTTGACCATGTCTACATGCCCAAATGCACTGAGTTGCCGCCATGTGAGTGGGTGAGTAGAAAGTAAGTGTTAAAGAGCAGTTGGAAAGTTACCTAATAAATGGCGGTGAGTGTAGTTTATTGCATCGAGTGTGTAACATGTCAATTGAGATACGTGGGTTGCACAACCAGACGCCTGAAAGATAGAGTACGAGAACATATATATGGGGGCGTCTTGTGCAGATACCAGAAAAGTCTCCAATGTATCCAAACACTTCTTCCATACACATCATGGAAATATGTCTGATTTAAAAGTGTTTTGCATTGAATCTGTATCTAATGGGATCAGAGGAGGTGATCATAAAAGATCGTTGCTGAATAGAGAAGGTTATTGGATTCTTATGTTGAATACTGCAAACCCCTCTGGTCTCAATTATAGAACAGATCTTATTTTAAATTATTAAAGTTTGTTTTGTTCTGTTTCCCTTCCCCCTTCCTATGTGGGTGTTTCCTATAAAAGGAAGTTGAGACATGACAGCCTTTGTTATGAGTAAGAATCGCTAGATTCGAAACGCGTCAACAAGAACAGGATGCAGGTTTACACATGTTTTTATCCTGTGGCATTTTCTGTCTAAGATGTTTTTGATACTTTAAACAAATTGTTATATATACTTTTTTGCTGCCTTCTAATCCTCCTTTATCTGAGGCTGGTTCCATTTTTTCACTATTGCCATTTATCCTAAAGCAGCTTGAGAACCTGCTTGAAACCGCGCCCAAGCTGAATAACCTGGTTGTTGGTGTGAACCCAGAGATTATTACATTACACACTGTACCCCAGAGACTACATCAGACAAGATACCCCAGAAATTGTGTGTGTATACATACATATATTGAACACAGAAACACTACACACTTAGGGTGGGCTCACATGATGGTTTTTTGGCACTGACTGTCGTTTGCTTGTTGGAAATTCATCGCTTGCAAATGCAGAATTCCGACAAGCAAATGATCCAGACTGCCCAGGAGAGATTTCTTCCTCTTATCCATTAGTGCTGTTAGTGCATAAAACGCCTTGAAGAATTCTGTGTAGGTGCTGACAATACGCGCCGAAAACACTCAAGTAAAATCAGTGTCAACTAAAAACGACTCTGATTTTACATAGGGTATAATGTAAATCAATTTCCTGCCGGATTGGATACCGGTTCTGAGGCAGATCCAGCACTGAATCCGCCCCGGAATCAGCATTCATATCTTGGTTGTAGGTATGCTAGTGAAAATAAGTTCCCCATTGTTATATTCCAGAAGTCAGTTCTTCTAATGGATTCATTTGGTATTTGTATCACTAAATGTAACAATAAAACGTGTTCCTCTGGATGCAGTAAATCAGTGATTTTAGGGGAAGACTACAATCCCAATATGATCCTCACATGGAATATGGTGGGGGATATGGTGTACAGGAAATATGTGCCACATCAGATGTGAGTGCTTTATTAAGGTTGAACATAAACCTAATAGATATTTCCATGAGGGAAGAAAATGAACTGAACAAGGAGACTAAATTATGGATAAAGTGGGGTCTGGAAGAAAAGCAAAACAGAAGTGTGTGATACCAGTATGGATGCAACTTATAGAGAACTCAGCATAAAGATCTAGTAAATCAAACCTTCTCTTCATAGCTGATATTACATAAGTTAATTGCAAATTCTCTAGTATAATTGCTTGGAACTACACCTCTTAGTAGAAGCATAACATGAAGCTTTTGGGCCTTTATGCAAAGTCTGTTATAGGGGAACCAACTACCATGTACCTTTTACAATATAAGTGTCTTGTTCTGTGGCAGAGGCCACTAGGACCTGGATGCGACAACTGTACTGTACTTTCTATCGCTACATCCCTGCCCTATAAACATGAGAGCTAAGTTTCCCCGTAGACATTTACATAGACTGTAACCAGAGGTCTGTCAATCAGCTCTACATTGCAAGCTGTTCTAAAATATTATTACACCACCTATATGTACGTCAGGTGGATCGCACTTGTGTATGAATGTAGAAAATGCATAAGAGCTTCCAGAAAGGTTGAGTATGGGCCTCACTACAACTTCTGTTTGTTGCTTACGTGTTTACTGTGGTATTTAAAGTGATCTTCTCTATTTCATGAAGCAGTTTTTTGTAAATTTAGCAAAGCAGGATAATGATGACTGATGACTTGTACTATTAAGTGCTTAGTTGTTTTAAAGGGGTTTTGCCACAATTTATTGTTGATGGGGGATCCTCCAAAATGGGTATTTAATCACTTTTCTAAATATATGTCATTAAAAAAAGTGAATCATGTGAGAGCTACAGCCTTCCTTACATGCCCTTGGTTTCCTGACAGTTTACATTTGATATGACCAGGAGCTGACAGGAGCTGATCTGGCTGCGATTGCATGTTTTCACTTCTTATCTGACGGCAAGGAACATGAATGAGCTTTGAAGGGGCTGGGGAGAAAGATTCTTTATCTTTTGTACAGAGAATCCACTGGTTGTAATGTAATTATCTTAGCAAACATGCACATGCTCTCTGCTCACCCCCTCCCTCTCCCTCTGAAGCCTAAATGAAAGAACGCTGCCTGATAAGCTTATCTTCTCTCCTGAGCACAGAAGAGGGAGAAATAAAATGCATATCGTTTGTGCACAATACAGTTCTCTTCTGTGGATTAGCCAAACAATGTTTGCTCAACTACAGAAGACTGAATATCAGGAACGTGCATGAGAGGTGGAGTGATGACATCACAGAGGAGGTACTTGTTTTAAACACAGAAACAGAACGCCCCTTTTTTCAAGCCTCAAGAGGGGAGTATCAGCCTGTTAGGTAAGGAACTCCCTTCTTGGCAAAACCCCTTTAACACCACAAGTAATCTATAGAGAGTCAAAAATGAGTACTCACAATGAAATAAGCAACAACTAGATAGAGATGATGTCATAAAACACTGTGTCTTACAGTAATGCAAATGAAGGCAGCTGAGCACTATCACAACCCTGTGTGGAGTGGTTAAACAAGAGAGAGTATGGCTAAAATGGCATCATATCACTCTGGACACTCAACACTCCAGAGATGACACTGTATAAGACAAGTCATGTCCAAGGTTTTTTTTTTTTTTTTTAATTGACAATTTTTATTGATTTTTCAATTATTGTGACAAAACAAGTAAAACAACGGTGCAAATTGACACCTGAGAAATATAGTACACGTGTAAGGCATGTGTGAATCAGGCATTGAACATATGCAATCAAACCTAAACGGAAATAACATTGAGGCTGCGAATTAGACAAGGCTTACATGGTTACTCATTAAGCCATAGATCAAAGACTTCCAGCCTCATCAAAAAGAAACAGCATAAAACATATAGACGCAGGACATGAGACAAAAGGGGGTAAGGTGGAGTGGGGGGGGGGGGTTGGAAAGAAGGGAAGGGTTCTGGTCAAGATGGTCCAACAAGCTGGTGCATGTCCCATGCGGACCAAATTTTATCAAAAGAATCCATTTTGTCATGGAGCAGGGCAGTTAGAAACTCCATTCGCCGTGTTTCTGTGAGCCTCTGGCAGAGATCCCCTCTACTTGGCGGCGTGGTCTGCCTCCATCTACCTGAAATTAGGCACCTGGCTCCTGTAAGGATATGTAACATAAGTTTGGAATCCTGTTTAGATAGACCCTTGACCGGCCCACTCAGTAAATAGGTGAGAGGGTCCAATGGGATCCTCACCCCCAAAACCTCAGCTATAAGCTCCCTGACCTGTGACCAAAAGGGTTGAATAATCGGGCAGTCCCAAAAAAATATGCGGCAGCTTACCCACTGAGGAGCAACATCGCCAGCATACCGATGGGAGCTGGGGGTTCCATTTGTGCAGGACCTCTGGTGTATGGTACCAAAAGAATAGTATTTTGTATAGATTTTCTTTATGCTGGATACATACTGAGGATTTCGCCGCTGCGTTCCAAATCACCTGCCATGAGGAGAGGGGTATTTCCCTACCTAAGTAGCTTTCCCACTTGGCCATGTATTTGTGTGTGGGGGGTTCAGCAGAGGGCGGGTCTGAGAGAATGGAGTAGATCGTGGAAATGAGACCCTTAGTACGGTGGCCCGCTTTACAAAGCTGCTCGAAAGAGGTCGGGATCGAGAGGGTAGATGTGCCAAACATGGAGGACATGAGGTGAGTTATCTGGAGGTAATGAAATCGGGATCTCTCAGGGAGATTATAGTCCCTCTGAAGGGTGTCAAACGGAATCAGCCTCCTGTCTCCTGCCCTAGCAACATCCACAAACCGGAATAACTCATGCCCCAGCCATGGTCTTGCCACAAATCCAGATGAGCCAGCAGGGAAAAGGGGTGTGCACAAAAAGGAAGCCATGGGTGAAGCTTTGGAAGCTAACTGAAATCTGGTCCTGCACTGATTCCAAGGTTAATACATACCATCTGTGTCTGACTGGATAGCCTGGGGCCCACAGTGGAATGGATTTTGGGGCCCACCCTACAGCTACTGTACATGAAAATATTACTGGCGTCTTGGACATAAATGCGTCCATTTTACCACATAATAGAGTGTGCAAAAAAGAACTGTATTGTGCCGTACACAATACCAAGTGAGTCACATATCTGTCTCACACGTCTGTCTATCTCACATATCTGTTTGTCTCATACATTTGTCACAGTCTAACATATCATTGACACATGGCTAAGTGGCTTCATCCCTATCCCCCTCCACCAGCCCACATATAATACACGCCTACAAATTTCCCTTGGTCACACATCTCTCTACTTTCTAAAATAAACACCACTATAAACACCAGCAAGAATGTAAAAGGGAAACCCCCTAATCACAGGGTCAGGGACAAGCGTGCACTCACTTTTACAATCAGGGACAAGTATAAGCTCCCACTATATGAGCGCCAATATAAACTACAACACTACCATATAGAGACTACACAGTGGTCAGACACCAGTTCAGGTCACATGATAATGAATACAGCACTGATCCAACACAGAAGCAAAATAACCCCTGACATCCAGAAACTCACAGGAGATGTCTTTCCTGATGAGTTGTTCTCTTCTCTCATGAGTCTTTTTCCCTTTTCTTCTCCATCTGTTCCACACCGACATGATGATTTTTCCCGTCCACCACTCATCCCTGCAGAATTTACATACAAATATCTTAGAATCCTCACTTTTCCTGCACCTATTCACCTATTCCCACCAGGGATGGGAGAGTGGGTACAAGCCATAGCTTAGAGGCACAGTCTTCTGAGGGTTAGGGGGGAAAGAGGACTAACCTCCTGAAGATTGTGCTACAGCTATGATCTGTACCTCTCCATATCATATTACCAGGTAGGTAGGCAAGGCCCTAGGTGGGTAGGTAAATGGGCAAGCCCCAAGTAGCTAGGTAGGCCCTACTTAGGTAGGCCAGCCCCAGGAAGGTTGGTGGGTAGGCCCAAGTGTGAGGAAAATTCACTCATTTGACAGTCATCTCTCCAACTTCATAACTAGTCAGATCTCACAGATGGCCCCCAGCCCCCAGGAGAGCTCAATTTACACGTTAATTAACACCCAGCTCAGACCATTGTAAATGCTCTTCCATAGGAAGCTAGCACAGCAGGAGAGGTTGACCCATCAAAAGAACCCTCATTTCCATTCATTGGCACCTAAGAAACATGTGCACTCTCAACCCCAGAACAAAGACTTGAATGAAGCCGACCCAGCCGCAGCGGCCCCGATCTTTCATAAAGATTTATAAGAGAATCGTGGATCCATGGTCTACCCCGATTTCACATTTTAAAATGTGAATCTTTCTGCACAGCCCGCTGCTACTCCCGGGTTTTAGGGTGCATGGGGACTGATAAATCGATAACTGGACTTAGGGAGCACCTAGGATAGGGGTGTCTGGCATGAGGGCGTAGGGTAGGTCCAGTCGGTTCGGATGATGCCACCGGCTCGGTTCTGCGCCAATGCCCTGCCGCGTTATGGTCCAATTTTGTTTTTTCAGTCAGAAATTGCATGGCCAGAGTGGGAGGAGTTTATAGACCGTCCCAGGGGTGTGTGGCGGTGTGTAGGGGGCTGCCACGTGGGCTGTCCCATTACAGATATAAGCAAGAGCCCAGGTGAGCCAGTCGTTGATCCAGGAGGGGGGGTACCTAAGAGCGTTTCCAGGAGCATCCACACACAGAAGCCAGGCCACATAAGTCCCCCCATGTGGGCTGCAAACCATAGGTAACTGGACACATTTTACTGTTTGTCTGTAACCCATACTTATATTTGCACCTCTGACTGACCTGTATATTATTATCATTTTGTATATATTTGTCTAGTGTGCCCTCCAAGGCTAATTAAATCTATAAACTTTAATCTGAGTTAATCTGTCTTGATTGATCATCTGCCTCACATGCCTAGTACTCGGTCTATGAAATATAGCTACCCCAAGGTTGGTTCCTGGCCTCGTTATAAGTCGGTAACGGACCGGTCTTATAACTAAACTAGAAACTGGTGGCATCAGGGTTGTTGGCGAGGAGTGTGTTCTCTCGCCCTCCTGGAGTCTCCCTGTGCCCGTGTGGACAGGGGTTAACGGTGAAAAAGTATCTGGCTGACCTTGTGTACTCCTAGGGGGCAGCGCAACGTCACAATACATCCCAAGTTAGGCCATCGACCCTCGGTGGGCGGGACGGGCTTTTTCCTGACACCAAGTTAGGTAGATAAGTAGGCCCCAAGTAGGTAGGTTGGTGGGCCACAAGTGGGTAGGTAAATAGCTTTCAGGTAGATAAGTAGGCCCCAGTTAAATAGACTGTAGGTAGGTGTTGGTGGGCCCTAGTTAGGTAGGCTGTAGGTAGGTGTTGGTGGGTCCCAGTTAGTTAAGCTGTAGGTAGGAGTTGGCCCCCCAGATAGCTAAGCTGTAGGTCGTTAGGGCCCAGTCAGATTGGCTGGAGCTAGTTAGGGCCCCAGTCAGGTTGGCTGGAGCTAGTTAGGGCCCCAGTCAGGTTGGCTGGAGGTAGTTAGGGCCCCAGTCAGGTTGGCTGGAGGTAGTTAGGGCCCCAGTCAGGTAGGTCGGAGGTAGTTAGAGCCCCAGTCAGGTAGGTCGGAGGTAGTTAGGGCCCCAGTTAGGTAGGTTGGAAGTAGTTAGGGCCCCAGTCAGGTAGGCTGGAGGTAGTTAGGGACCCCTTTAGATAGCCTGGAGGTAGTTAGGGCCACTTTAAGATAGCCTGGAGGTAGTTAGGGTCCCATTTGGTAGGGTGGAGATAGTTAGGGCCCCCTTTAGATAGACTGGAGGTAGCTAGGGACTCCTTTAGATAGCTTGTAGGTAGTTAGGGCCCCCTTTAGATAGCCTGGCGGTAGTTAGGGCCCCCTTTAGATAGCCTGGCGGTAGTTAGGGCCCCCTTTAGATAACCTCTAGGTAGTCAGGGCTCCCTTTAGATAGCCTGGAGGTAGTTAGGGTCCCCTTAAGATAGCTTGGAGGTAGTTAGGGTCCCATAGGGTAGGCTGGAAATACTTAAGGCCTTCTTTAGATAGCTTGGACGTAGTTAGGGCCCCCTTTAGATAGCTTGTAGGTAGTTATTGCCCTCTTTAGATAGCTTGGACGTAGTTAGGGCCCCCTTTAGATAGCCTGGGGGTAGTTAGGGTTCCCTTTAGATAGCCTAGAGGTAGTTAGGACCCCCTTTAGGTAGCCTGGAGGTAGTTAGGACCCCCTTTAGGTAGCCTGGAGGTAGTTAGGACCCCCTTTAGGTAGACTGGAGGTAGTTAGGATCCCTTTAGGTAACGGGAAGGTAGTGGGTGTAGATAACCTCGAGGTAGTCAGGGCTCCCTTTAGATAGCCTGGAGGTAATTAGGGCTCCCTTTAGATAGCATGGAGGTAATTAGGGCTCCCTTTAGATAGCATGGAGGTAGTTAGTAGTCCATTGGTGTATAGCTGGAGTAGCACACTTTCCATAAACAAGAAAAAAAGGGTAGGTCCCTTTTTTTTTTTTTTTTTTTTTTTTTTTTTTTTTTTTTTTTTTTTTTTTTTTTTTTTTTTTTTTTTTTTTTTTTTTGTTTTTTTTTTTATTTTTTTTTTTTTTTTTTTTTTTTTTTTTTTTTGGGGGGGGGGGGGGGGGGGGGGGGGGGGGGGGCGGGGGGGGGGGGGGGGGGGGGGGGGGGGGGGGGGGGGGGGGGGGGGGGGGGGGGGGGGGGGGGGGGGGGGTGGGGGGGGGGGGGGGATTTAGGGGGGGTATTGGGGCCCCCCTTTAGAAAATTAGGTATGGGGCCCCTTTAGTAGCGAGGTGTTGACCCTTGGTTGGTGGGGCAAAACCAATTTCTCATAAAAAAGAAAAAAAAAGTGTAAGGCTAGGTATACGTGGAATTGGACAAAAAACTCACTGAAAATCTTTTTTTTTGGGCGTGGTTTTTGGACGGCTCTACTTAAAAACTGCCCAGGTGTTTAACAAGGTATATGAATTTTGCATGCATTAAAAACTGCCCATAAACAGTCCAAAAAACTGAATACCACCCAAAAAACTTATCGGAAACACAGCTGCTATGGACAAAAAAACGTCCTATGCCATGTAGACCTAGTTTAATACATACACTGTTAACAACATACTTCTAATGCATAAATTCTGTTTACCATCAGTGGTGCCCTAGGGAGCTGTCTGTTTTAATTACTCTTTAAACAATTAATCTGAAGGTTAAAGAGGTTGTCTCACTACAAGGATTGCTTTTTATGTTAAAGATCTTCCAAAAACAAGTCCCTTTGCAATATGTGTCCATTAACAGTGTCCTACCTATTCCTAGATATCCCCTCTTGTATGGGCTGCATCAGCTCCTCAAGTCGCTATAGCTACAGACCTGTTTGATCTATCTTGTTAGGCTGTCAGCACTGGTTGCTATAGCTACAGACCTGGCTTCTAGTGCAGCCTAGTAGAAGCCAGTAAACACGCCCCTGAATTCAAAGTGAAACCAAGAAAACAGGACTAAGGTGAGATGAATCAATGTAGTGAGACAAACCCCTTTAAGGGTGTAAGACTAGGGAAATCATTCTGTTAGGGCTCAGATGATGCAAAGGAGGAGGTTGAGCTTCACCTGGAACAAAGATTCACCTGTAATAGCCCTGTATCTGCATACCATGGCGAAAGCAAGGTGGCTTGTTGGCACTTCTGTGGCACCCGGAGCGATTGCTCCACCAGCCCTCCTCTTGCTATGGCCCTGCAAGACGACTTACACTCGTTTAACTCATAGATTGAAATATTATGGCACACAATGACTTCACTATGGCCAGTCTCAGAGACTATCTATTCCCCTTCTCTGTGAATACATCCAGCTCTTGTAAATGGGTTTGTGGATGTTGCATTGTTGGCTCCTGGCGGTTGCCGGGGATCATACCAGTCACGGTTTATGGGCACTTCGTTTCGCATGTTACACCCTCTGTTCTGCTCAGGATAATAGATTAACCTCTGTCAAACAATAATGCCTGTAACTTAACCTGCTGCTCCACTGACATTCTAAACTGTGGGAGATCCAGCACAGGACACTGAAATATAGAGCAGCGGGATACGGTTACCGGATACTGTTTTATTCAAGACTTGAACATTTTCTTAATTATTTTCTGTTACTGCAGACTTATATTAATTGCTTCATGCAAACATATGGTTAATTACTGCCAAATTCTGAGAATAGCACTAATCACTTGCTGTATAAATGTTTACTCAGAAATACTGCTTCTAATCATATAACCTTATATATCACAGAGCTCGTTCTCTTCTCTATCATATAACCTAGATATCACAGAGACTCAGCTCCTCTCCTCTATCATATAACCTTATATATCAAGAGCTCAGCTTCTCTCCTTTCATATAACCCTATATATCACAGAGCTCAGCTTCTCTCCTCTATCATTAACCCTATATATCACAGAGCTCAGCTTCTCTCCCTCTATCATATAACCCTAGATATCACGGGGGCTCAGCTTCTCTCCTCTATCATATAACCCTATATATCACAGAGCTCAGCTTCTCTCCTCTATCATATAACCTAGATATCACAGAGCTCAGCTTCTCTCCTCTATCATCTAACCCTATATATCACAGAGCTCAGCTTCTCTCCCTCTATCATATAACCCTATATATCACAGAGCTCAGCTTCTCTCCTCTATCATATAACCCTAGATATCACAGAGCTCAGCTCCTCTTCTCTATCATATAACCTTATATACCATGGAGCTCAGCTCCTCTTCTCTATCATATAACACTATATATCACAGAGCTCAGCTTCTCTCCTCTATCATATAACCTTATATATCATGGAGCTCAGCTCCTCTTCTCTATCATATAACCCTATATATCACAGAGCTCAGCTTCTCTCTCTATCATATAACCATATGTATCACGAGCTCAGCTTCTCTCCTCTATCATATAACCCTATATATTACAGAGCTCAGCTTCTCTCCTCTATCATATAACCCTATAAATCATAGCACTCAGCTTCTCTCCTCTATCACATCCTGTACTCAGATAGGACAGCACAAACCACCTGACAGGTTTCTTTAAGGTAATGCCCTTACCTACAGATGTTGTGCAAACAGCCAGGAGTGTTAAACCTTCTAGCAATTTCCTCTTTATTAATATATGTACATTGACAGAAAAGGTATTTTGTGTAACTCCTTGTTGCACTTCCTCAGATCCTTTAGGCCAGTGCACTCACCCATTGCTATTGTGCACACAGAGTAACAATGCTCTACAGCTATATTTCTCTCAGAGGTCTGCAGCGGTTCAGATCCTCGATTTTTCTGCCGTACAAGCATCAACATCTATTGGGAACATCAGGGGGGATGGGGGAAGCCTTCCAATGATTTCTTCTTCATCAATGAAGCTTCAGGATATCAATAATTCCAAGAATGGAACAGGACAGACTTGACTACTATATAAAAGTTGTAAACTTTTATTGCATTTTGTGTAACCATCTTATTATACTTCCTCTGGTTCAGTGAATATAACCCTGAGAATTTTGCTTAGTAGGGCAGAATAATCTCACTTTACTTCAACTGCTACTTATCTCTACATAGTCTGTTACAAATAGTAGGTAATGACATAATGTTTGCTCTATTGTTCCATCCACAGGAATATAGAAGATTATACTAAACCATGAGCAAAACATAGAAGGAAAATAGGGTGATCTTTCACACTTATCAGGTAATTGCTGATGATATTTAAAGCAGGAAGGAGGACAATCAAATCCTCTTACGGCAGAAGGGAAGTCAGGTAAAGTAATGGGCATAAGGAAACTTTAAAAGATTATATAAAACTACCCAATTAATATTGCTTGTGAATGTGTGAAAAGTTTTGATGGTAGTATCCCTGATAGGCTGCCAGCACTGGTTGCTAGAGCTGCAGACCTATTCAATCTCTCCTGATAGGCTACAGACCTGGTGTCCTCAGCAGTTCATCACTGCATGTCAGTAAAAGCCAGTAAACCTGCCCCTGAATTCAAAAATGAAAACAAGAAAACAAAACTGAAGTAAGATAAATGAATGTAGCGAGACAACCCCTTTAACCCCTTAGGGCTCGTTCACACGGCTGATTTGGGCACTGATTTCAGCCATACTGCGCGCCGTATTTGCTTTTGTAGTATGATTGAAATCCGTCCCAGGCATTACGGTAATCCACAGTTCTCATAAAGAACTATGGATTCCGTCTTCCTTCCCCGCTCGCGAAATCCGCCGAGCGGGGAGAAAGTGACATGCACATTATTTACGGCATGTACTCGCCGTGAATAATGACTGTCTATTGGGCCAGCGAGCTGCCGGCTCCCTGCCCCGCCCCCGCTGCACAGCAGGCGGCGTAATTGCGAGGCGAAATCCATCCCGCAATTACGTCGGCAATAAGCCGTGTAAACTGGCCCTTGGATGCCACAGGGATTGCGGGGCCCTGATTGGTTTACATGGCGGATGGATAAAAACTGTCTAGGTCTAAGACTTTGTTTGTTGCCCATAGCTACCAATCAGAGCGCCCCTTTCATTTCATATAGTGCTCTGAAAAAATTAAAAGGGGGATCTGATTGGTTGTTATGGGTAATAAAGAAAGTCTTAGACTGTTTTCATGCATACCCCGCTTTGTCTTATACATTGGCTTCCTATGAGATTATGACATTGACCTTTACATGTTTTTGTGTGTGACATAATAAAAACTGCACAGTGAGCTTCACTGGAGACATTCAGTAACGTGACCACTGATGTACAGGGCTGCAGAATATGTCAGCGCTATATACATTTCTTCATATATCCAGTGCATACTGGGTCATGCATGTTTACAGTTTCCCTCTTCTATCTGGAATACACAAACACTGCATGTTGAATGCAAATGAGTGCTGAGAAGAAGCTAACTCTCAATGACTTCCTGCTCCCTGTGCGGCAGCTGCCTGACACTGTGCATGGGACACTGGATGACTGACAGGTCTAACATTTGCAGAAATAGCCTGCAGTTTACACAATCCCACTTCATTGCATAATATTCCACAGCCCTCTCATAACGTCCTATAATAAATCCTAGTACAGTCTATGATCTGATCCAGTTTGCATCCTTTATGCATTGTGTGCTTTTGGCAGGCAGTGTTGTCACAGTAGCAACTTATTGCTATGTACTGTGAAATGCTGGGAGTCTGCTTGTGTGTACAATGCCTGTTTCTATGGGAACCGGCGCTAGGTGTTTCATTTGCTGTCATAGTGTTTCTTCATTGTGCGATGTGGGAGGCGCCGCTCACCTCCTTCATGGTGAATAGCATTAGGTTCAATGTCCGAGCCAAGAATTCGACTCCCTTCACATACACATTGTAAATGGTTTGCCTACATTGGCGTGACACGAAGGAAACAGCAGCTTCCAGATAAGCAGCCATTGCTAATCGGATTGCAAATACATTATGTCACATATGACTGTGCATACTGGAAATCTATCACAGCTGTTCAAACAAGGTAGATAATATTGGAGACTCTTAAAGCGAAACTCCTCTGCAGGCATTAGGGGACGGCAGTGTGAGCAGGTGCCTGACATGCAACATGTACAAGTCTTCTTCTACTGACGATTCGGTCGTGAGGCTCTACTGCAGTATTGCCTCTCATTGGAGCCACGTACCTCATCTAGCCATTCGGGCATGCGCATATGCCACCCACAGCTAGTCTATGGATGGCAGCAGTCCTGAGCATAGTAGTGTGGAGTAGGAGCGTGCTTGGCAAGAAGGGCTGAGACAAGGCAATTTGGCGCCCCAGGTAAATAGGGCAAATGGTGCCAGCCCTCCCCCACACCCTCCAGAGAAAAATAGGAAATGGAAAAAAAAAAAACATTGCATCATCTATTTTTGGAGGTGTTGTATAAATGACATTATCTTTGTTCTGCAGGTCATCACAGTTCTGAGGATTTTCAAGCTTGCTTTGCCGTGCCATTTTAGGCAGTAAGATGGCAGGCCTGGGCGTCTTCACTAAGCTCCCGGCTGCCTTGACTGAAGGTTGGCAGCCTGCAATTGGCAGGTGATGCTGCGGCTACATTAACCAACATCTAAGTACTTGAACAGCCAGCAGACTCATCTCCAGTCCCAGAAGCTGCAGGAAAGTGCCGGATGTTAGTTACTACTGTTACCCACTGCTGTCGGATTGGACACCGGTTATGAGGCAAACCCAGCACTGACTCTGCCCCAGAATCAGCATTCATATCCTTAAGGTATATGCAGGGCCGCCATCAGAAATTTCGGGGCCCCATACAGCTGAAGCATCGGGGCCCCCCCTCTACCAACTTTGCCCCCTATCAACACCGCCCCCTACCAGTCCACCAAAAAAATAAAAATGCATTTGCACCATTGTTTTTGGATTCAGTTCTCGTTGTATTTTACAACGTACAGTTTATCTATATTGTGCGAGTCAGTATGTATACAAGAGCCAGCGAATACCGCCACATGATCACTGTATCTCACCACTATAATGTTACTGACCAAACCAGTACACCCAGACCAATACAATAACAATATACACAAACCAAATAATTCCACCACATCATCACCACATATCTCCACCATAGAGAGACTAAATAATACCACTGTACTGTTACTAAATATAAGCCGTTACACCAAGAGCAATAATACCTCCATACAGTGACCATATAGTGGTAGATACACGTGCACACACAGTGCAGTTACAGCTTGTGACTCACAGGTGACATCCTGCTGATGAGTTGTTCACGTTTCGTTTTCTTCTCCATCCAGTCCAGATCGCCATAGCGACTTCTCCCGGGCACCACTCGTCCCTGCAGAATTTACACAAACACCTGAGATTCCTCACTCTTATCATCCTCCGACTTATGTCTTCCCCATGTTCAAACTCCCCATCCATAGTGCCCAAAAAGGTAATAATTACCCCCTTAGTGCCCACCCCCATAAGTAGTTAGTTATATAGGCCCCTTCCCGTAGGTAGATAGTGGGCTCCCGTAGATAGATAGGTAGCTAGTGGGCTCCCGAAGATAGATAAGTAGCTAGTGGGCTCCCCGTAGATAGATAGGTAGCTAGTGGGCTCCCGTAGATAGATAGGTAGCTAGTGGGCTCCCCGTAGATAGATAGGTAGCTAGCGGTCTCCCCGTAGATAGATAGGTAGCT
The DNA here is from genome assembly GCA_025379985.1 of Phyllomedusa bahiana. Classification (NCBI taxonomy): domain Eukaryota; kingdom Metazoa; phylum Chordata; class Amphibia; order Anura; family Hylidae; genus Phyllomedusa; species Phyllomedusa bahiana. Next base: position 25,012 of record JAODAL010034863.1, on the reverse strand, counting down.
AGTGGGCTCCCCGTAGATAGATAGGTAGCTAGTGGGCCCCGTAGATAGATAGGTAGCTAGTGGGCTCCCCGTAGATAAGTAGCCAGGTAGGTAGGTAGCGGGCCACCCATTGGTAGATAGCCAGGTAGGTAGGTAGTGGGAGAACTTGTGTGGGGCCCCACTCACCCACTGTGTGGCCCCTGCTCAAGTCTCCCCTAGCCATGTGGAGATTCTCCTCAAGCCCCCCCACTATGTGAAGCTATTGAGCGCAACTAAGACACGGAGCGCAGGCTCTCTTTGAGCAGTGCAGGCCCCTATTTTTAAACGCAATGCTGGGCCTCTGAGATGAATGGAGTCCCCCCTCCAGCCGTGTGGGACCCTTGTCAAAGCTTTCCTCTCTCCAATCATGTGGGGCCTTGCTCAATGCCCCCCAGCTGTGTGGGGCCCCCTCTCACCCAGCCTCATGGGACCCCACATGGCTGGAGGGGGGGGGGCTTTGAGAGGGGCCCCACATGATTGGAGAGAGGGGGGGCTTTGCCTGGGGCCCCACAGCGCTGAAGAGAGGGGGGCTTTTCTAGGGGCCCCACAGCACTGAAGAGAGGGGGGGCTTTTCTAGGGGCCCCACAGCGCTGAATAGAGGGGGGGGGGGCTTTTCCAGGGGCCCCACAGCACTGAATAGAGGGGGGCTTTGAGTGGGGTTCCACAGCGCTGTAAAGAGGGGGGGGCGCTTTGAGTGGGGCTCCACAGCGCTGTAAAGAGGGGGGGGCTTTGAGTGAGGCTCGCACACATGTGAGGGGTCCGTGCTCTGTCTCAGTGTCCTAGCTGCGCGCCGCTCAGTAGGTGTACATGCATAGCCTAGGCAATTTCAGTGTAACTTACTCTCCTACTCCGTGCTTTGACAAGAGCAGCCGGGCCCCTCCTCCCTCTGACCGCGCCGCATCCACGAGACTCCGCCCACAGGGCGGAGACTCTCTAATTTAGATCGTCGTCCCGCCCAGCAGAGGAGGAGCCGCCTGTGGGCGGAGTCTCGTGGATGCGGCGCGGACAGAGGGAGGAGGGGCCCGGCTGCTCCTGTCACAGCACGGAGGAGGAGAGTAAGTTACACTGAAATTGCCTAGGCTATGCATGTACACCTACTGAGCGGCGCGCAGCTAGGACACTGAGACAGAGCACGGACCCCTCACATGTGTGCGAGCCTCACTCAAAGCCCCCTCCTCCATATTTGAAGTATAAACAGCGGACATGGTAGTGAGAACAGGCTGATTGCCTATTCTCTCTACCATTGCTGTGAAGCAAGGGGGCGTTACCTGCCGGCGGCCGCGGGCCCCCCCTTGCTTCACAGGCCGGCCGGGCCCCATACACCTGTACTGCCTGTACCCCCCTAATGGCGGGCCTGGGTATATGCACACAGCGTATAGCGGGGCGTACTGTGCTCTCTGTGTATTCCGGGTGTCTTCGAAGTATGCGTTGGGCAGTCCATACTTCTAAAATGCTGCGGGGTCAGCACCATTCACTTTCATTTTCCCCGGGACGTAAGTGCAGGGAAGAAGTGACATCATGCTGCTTCTTTCTCCCGGCGCGCAGTATATGTTGGGGGAAACAGAAGTGGTCCAGTGTCCAGTGTGCGTATAAGGATATGTATTAGGTGTCTTCGGGGCGTAATTGTGCTGCAAGATGCCATATATATATATATATTGTAAGGGATCAGCTCTGTTTAAACGTTCAGGAGTTTATTTCAGCCTTAGACAAACAGCAACATAACGTGGGCTTAACTTCAGACAGAACGCAGAGAAAAAAAAAAAGGTTTACACATTCCGTGAGGGACACTTACTGTACAGTTCTGTGTCCAGATAAGTCCAGGCTTCCTTGTCTCCAACTGAGATCAGGGTGTAGTCTGTTCTTGGGAACTTCTGCAGTGCACACCAGCACTCTCCCAGCATCACAGACAATCAATCACCCCTACCCACCTGACCTCCAGGCTTACATACAGCAAAACAAACCCTGGCCTGGCCCTGAAGATGTGGGAGCAGTCACCCACCCAACTCTATGACTGCTCTTGTGAAAACCAGACCCAGACAATTTGCTCTGCAAGCATACTAACAGAAAACGTATGTCAGCAACCTGCTGCCGCTGACACATGAAATTACTGGTTTTAACCTCACCAAAGCCAGGGTTCTTGGTGACACATATCTCTGGTCCACCACAATCTCCCTCTGGATATATACTGTACACATATTATATATATCCACACTAGTTATATGACTGTACATACAGTATATACACCTCACATATACAGTACATACCCTACTCATAGGCACACAAAATGGCTAGCACCCTTGTCCTCTCCTTACCTGTCTTCTGTAGTCTGGTACAGTCGGCAGCTTCATCCTCCCACTACAGACAGAGGAAGGGAGGGGGCCACTGATTCATTCGGCAGGAGCTTCTCTTCTTCACTGATGAGGGCTGAGCATAGGGGAAGTGGTAGACTGTGAGCAGTGTTCTGATTGTTGAAGCAGCCCCTGCTGACTCCTGCTCTTCCAATCAGCTCTGCTCTCACTCTGCCTGACACTTGAGGCTGCTACCTACTCTGTCCCCCTAAGATGCACAGAAATATAGGAGCCAAAGGGTTAAATTCTTCCTCCTCAGTGCTTTGCCCTCTCATCATTACCGTAATCTCATGCTTTCATATGCATTATTTTTATTGAAGTGGCTAAAAAGCGAAGGGAACGTCCCCCACCTAGAGAAAAGTAGGGGGGACCATTTCCTACATTACCAACCATTTGAACAGCTGAATGAAGAAGAAAAAAAAGGAGATGAAAGAAAACGAACAAATAAAGTGCATGGGAGGGGGGGGGGGTAGGATGGGGTATCCTCACAAGACAAGACACCAGGAGTGGGGAAGCAGAAAGAACAAAAAGTCCACACTATCAGAAGTCAAAGGAAGCCAATAGGAATCCATGGTTCCCAGACCTCCCCAAAATGCTCAATGGTATTATGCAAGTAAGTGGTGTTCTGCTCCGTGTAGAGGTCATTCAGACCCAGTGGTACTTTCTGTTTTCAGAAAGCCACTATGAGACATTTTGCTAGCACGATGATATGCAGAAGGAGTTTGCAGGCCTTCTTAAGCAAAACCCTAGGAGGGACATTCAGAAGAAAAACTAAGAGATCTAAAGGGATCCCATGGTAAAATCTTTCAGCAGAACCTCACTTACTTTGGACCAAAAAGCTTTTATGAGGGAGCAATGAAGGAGATCATAGGAGAGACTTTAGAATTTCGTTTACAATGATTCCAAATATTTCTAGTGAATGCAATGGAGCCTAAAAGGCCTTGGGATATTTTAAGCTTCTTATCATGGAATATGTTTCGATGATATGGAGCAAACCAGAGTTTGTCAATTGCCATCCATCTTGTGTATGCCGATAGGTTACTGCAAGCCAGGATCCTACACAAATGAGTTGCCCAGTAGTATTTCAGAGTATTGGGGGCTGCAGGACCTCCCTTTGATCTGCCAACCATCAGAACTTCACGTGTTACCCTATGTCATTGATGGATCCAAATAAATCTGAAAACGGCAGCTTGGAAATACTTTAATTCTTTAAGGGTGACAGGGACCGGAGGTGTTTCAAAAAGGTATAGTCATTTTGGCAGAACAGACATTTTCACAGAGGCAGTTCTTCCAAAGAAAGATATTGCCACAGAATGCCACTTAGAAAGTGAGCTTCTAATTTCCTGAAACAGAGGTAAGAAATGCCTTATATATGAACCGGTATGTTGGTGTTAAATTTACCCCCAGGTACTTCAGAAAGGAAATCTGCTATTTTTAGTTAAAATTAGCCTGGAGACAGTTGAGTAGGGAGGGATTAACATTAAGTGGGAGTTCCTCAGTTTCAGACATATTGACATTATAGCCAGAAAACTTCCCAAACTCATCCACCAGAGCATGAAAGCGAGCTAGAGAGAGTGGTGCTAAAATGGGTCAGTGACAACAGGAGGTCATCTGCGAAAAAGGATAATTTGAACTCTTTGGGTCACATGTATGAAAATTGTCTTGGTCTAAGACTGTCTTTGTTGCCCATAGCAACCAATCAGTGCGCCCCTTTCATTTTCAAGAGCACCATATGAAATGAAAGGGGCGCTCTGATTGGTTGCTATGGGGAACAAAGAAAGTCTTAGACCAAGACAGTCTACATGTTTCATACATGTGGCCCTTTGTCTTTAACAAGTATGTCTTTAATGGCTGGGTGGGATCTAATCCTTGCAGCCAAGGCTTCTATACATAAAACAATGAGCCAGGGGGATAGTGGGCATCCCTGACGTGTGCCATAACGATTTCTAAAAGGACGGGATGTATCGTGGGAGTTTGATAGAGGTTGAAGGAGAAGAGTATAGACCCCGAAGTGCTGCCAAGAAACCACTGTTTATTCCATATGATTTAAGAGTCTGAAACATAAAAGGCCAAGCAAGTCAGTCAAAAACCAGTCTAAACCAAGGAACAAGGCTTCTCCACCTTTCGAATTTGCCACATCAGTGAGATTTATGGCCCGTCTAGTATTGTCCCCTCCCTAATGACAAGGAACAAACCCCACCTGATCCTTATGGAGTAGTTGCGGAAGCCAATAGTTTAATCTATTGGCCAATAATCTTGTGAAAACTTTCAAATCAGTATTTAAAAGCGCTATTGGCCTATAGCTTGCACACTCTGAAGGCTCTTTACTCTGCTTGGGAATAAGGGTAAGATAGGAATGGGACATAGAACCATAGAAAATAATTAAACAGGGAAATCAAATGTGGAGCCAGCTTGTAATATAGATAAGTGAGAGCATCTGGGCTCTTCCATGTGGGAGCTCCCTTATTACCCTCAGTATTTCCTCTATCTCGATAGGGGCATTTAAGGAGGCAACAGCCTCACCTGAAAGACCAGGAAGAGAGCAGGAATCAAGGAAGGAAGGATCTAAGTATTCTTGTCAACTGCAGAATCAGGAGACTCTAGCAGCAGAGAGTAAAATTTAGAGAAGTACGCATAAAAAGTATCCGTAACAACCCTAGGATCAAAATGAAGTAGATTTTTAAGCCGGAGGGGTTGCATTTACTTGCCTGTCTTTTAACTGTCTGGCCAGAAGGGTATGCGCCCTATTACCATACTCATAATACTTTTGTTTAGAGTATACCAGTAATTTTTTGACTCCCCTTGTGGCCAAGTCTTTTAAGCAAGATCGCACCCCAGTAAGGGAACACAGAGTACTTTGGATTCTAATTGCTGGAGGCAATTACAGAGAAGCCTATTTTGTTCTTCAACATCTTTCTTCTTCTGTATCCAAGTGCAATGTAGTTCCCTCTAAAGATCACTCTGTGCGCTTCTCAAAGAGTGGAGACCGAGGACATTGACATTAGGCTTAAGACAAAGAAGGTGGAAATTGATTGATTTTCTTGGGTGTTAGACTTTTTTTTAACAAAGACTCAGTCAAATGCCAGTGACAGAAACGAGTATGTCCTGAACAAGGGTTGAGAAATAAGCTAACTGGAGAGGGGTCCAACCACGTTTTTGGTCCAATACTGGCCTTTGAGAGAATATGTTAAGCAGCGAGATTAACATACAAATAGTCTATATAATTAAGAGTTTTTTGGAGGGCTGAGTGGAAGGTGTAGGATTTGTTGGTAGGAGGATCAATCCTGCACAAGTCAAGTAAACGTTGCCTTAAAGGGGTTGTCAAACTACATTGATTCATCTCACCTCAGTCCTGTTTTCTTGGTTTCATTTTGAATTCAGAGGCGTGTTTACTGGCTTCTACTAGGCTGCAGTAGAAGCCAGGTCTGTAGCTATAGCAACCAGTACTGGCAGCCTATCAGAAGAGATCAAACAGGTCTGTAGCTATAGTAACTGGAGGAGTAGATGCAGCCCATACTGGAGGGGATATCTCAGAATAGGTAGGACACTGTTAATGGACATATATTGCAAAGTGACTTGTTTTTGCAAGATCTTTAACATAAAAAGCAGTCCTTGTAGTGAGACAACCCCTTTAAGCTGTGTTCTATAAGGGGATGTACCATGCAAAGAATGCCTGTCAGAGTTTTGTGAAAAGACCAAATTAAAATCCTCTCTAACTTGGAAGGAATCTGTGGGGATTTGAATACCTTAGTCAACAGCCTATAAAGAAGATGAAATGAAAAAGAGTTTGGGTCGTAGGGATTACATAAACTAATTTGATTCCCATATAGAGTCGTTTGTAAAATAAAAAATCAGCCCATAGGGTCTACATTAGAAAAAGCTACCTGAAAAGGGCATGTATTGGAAATTAAAATGACTACCCTTACTTTTTTTCCGGTTGTTAGTTGCTGAATATACTGTGGAGTAAGAGGCTCTAGCGGAATTAGAAAAGCTCATGGCATTAATGTGTGTTTTCTGGATGAAGGCAATATCTGCCTTCAAAGTCTGTAATTCCCACAGAAGAAGAGGTCACGTTACGTTATGCCCTTAAAATTCAGGGTAACACACTAAACCATTTTTCTTCTACCTTCTTCTACCTTCAAGAAGAAAAATTAAAAGAATTAAAAACAAAAAAGGGTCTGGGAAATAACACAAAAGGGAAAGAAAACACAGATCAAAGAAATTAAAATTCAAAGAAAAACAATAAAAATATTCATAAATAACCAGGGAAGAACTGTGAAAATAAAAAATGTAGAACCACCCTCTGGAAAGGGGGAGGAAAGGATGGGAAGATCCCAACAGGCAGCTCCTCTACCTGGTAGTGAAACCCCACCCTCTCAGGTTCCCATCTCTGACAAAGGTTTCCCAACGGAAAAAAAGAAAAGGTGAATTCACTACAGAAATGAGAGCACAAGATGTGAAAACAGTGAACTACAAGTTACACAATAGATAGAAATCTAATATTACTTCAATAAACCCAACAGTACCTCAGCCAAGCTGCCTAAAGGTTACGACATAAGAGCATAGTTGCCAACTTTTGAAATTGAAAAAGCAGGAGATCGTAGAGGGCGGCGCGCCTAGCGCGCCATGGCAAAAAAATTGCATGGACACGCCCATCTTGTCGGTGTGTCACGCCCCTTCAAAAAGCCACACCCACTCCACCTAACTGCATAACGGCTTTGGAAGAAAGCCAGGTAGATGCCCTTATAGCCAGGTAGTAGCCCCCCATAACCAGGTAGTGCCCCTTACAGGCAGGTAGATGCCCCTTTGTAGCCATGTAGATGCCCCCTTGTAGCCAGGTAGATGCCCCCTCTGTAGCCAGGTAGAGCCCCCTCTGTAGCCAGGTAGAGCCCCCTTTGTTAGCCAGGTAGAGCCCCCTCTGTAGCCAGGTAGAGCTCCCTCTGTAGCCAGGTAGAGCCAAATTTGTAGCCAGATAGATGCACCCCTTTGTTAGCCAGGTAGATGCCCCCTTTGTTAGCCAGGTAGATGCCCCCTTTGTTAGCCAGGTAGATGCCCCCTTTGTTTAGCCAGGTAGTGCCCCCTCGGTTGCCAGGTAGACCCCCCCATTGTTAGCCAGGTAGATGCCCCCATTGTAGCCAGGTAGTGCCCCCTCTGTTGCCAGGTAGACCCCCCATTGTAGCCAGGTAGTGCCCCCTCTGTTGCCAGGTAGCCCCCCCCTTGTAACCAGTTAGTGCCCCCTGTGGCCAGGTTGCCCCCCCATTGTAGCCAGGTAGTGCCCCCTCTGTTGCCAGGTAGACCCCCCCATTGTAGCCAGGTAGTGCCCCCTCTGTTGCCAGGTAGCCCCCCCCCCATTGTAGCCACGTAGTGCCCCCTCTGTTGCCAGGTAGCCCCCCCCCATTGTAGCCAGGTAGTGCCCCCTCTGTTGCCAGGTAGCCCCCCCCCCCATTGTAGCCAGGTAGAGCCCCCCCTATAGCTAATAAAAATAAAATAATAAAAGCCACTTACCTCACCAGGCTTCTGCAGCTCCGGACATCTCCCGGCCGACTGAGTAGTCTCAGCGTCGCAGGGGGAGTGAGAGCAGCCGCGCGTCACTCCCCCTGCGACAGGGAGGTGTATGTACAGCGCACACCGGCGCTGTACATACAGGGGGAGAAGGGAGGACGGAGCGATCCCTCCTGCCTCCTCCCCGCACACCGGCGCTGTACATACAGGGGGAGAAGGGAGGAGGGGAATGATCACTCCTGCCTTCTCCCTGTACTGCTGACTGACTGTGCTGCTGCGGCCGCACAAGTCAGTGAAACTCGCTGGGCGGGTGAGCGGACGCTGCGGCCGCTTCACCCGCCTGTAGGAGCGGCCCGGCGGCGCCAGAGTAGCGCACCAGTGCTACTCTTGCTCCGCGGTCCCCCCGCTGCCTGCTGGCGGCAGGAGAAATGGCAACTCTGCCGGGACGGCGGGGGAAGGGGGGGAGGGGACCCCCATTAGCGGGACCCCCCCGCCAAAAGCGGGAGAGTTGGCATGTATGCATAAGAGTAATGATAAAAACATAATAACATCCCTAATAACATCCCTACGTAGGAAACCCATGAAAAATTGCAAGCTTTGTGCTCATCCAGTCAGAAGAAGATGCTGGAGAGTTAGTGAGGTGGTGCCTGTGGAAGCCTTCTCCCTGCGCAGCCCTCCACCATGGCCTGTGATGGTGAAGTCGTGGCAAAACAAAATATATTCTTAAAATATCTATCCTAGACGGCACACTAAATAAAAATTAACTTTTATTGAGAACACTTAAAAAATTATAATTTCAATTGTATATGAACCGCTCAAGTTAAGCCACATATAGATAAGGGCAATACAAAAGATAATATACGCATGAAAGGATAAGTTCTGAAGCTAGGGAATAAATTCCCAAAGGTCCTGGCCCTGTAGAGCCCTACAAGAGCTAACAATTCCCTAGCCTAATATCCGGGAAAGATTATACGTCCCGATAAGGACGATCCCGTCTGGAACCTATCCCTATTCTAATACACCCTATAATGCCCTAGTCAGTAATAGCAATATATAGATAGGTGAAAACATCTTACTTAACACGAGAGTCCCAACATGTTTCAGTGCCTACCCAGACCTCTTCAGGGGACAGGGATTGGTAGGCTAGAAAAGAAGCAAGATAACCAAATAACAACAATCAATATCCAATTTTACAAGTAATGTTGCCTATGAGGACAAGTTTTCAACCATACCCAGAAACAAACTTACCAGTAATAGATACCACTATTCAGAACTGGTTACAGGACCAGAGCATATGGCTCACGGCGTCCGGATACAGCTATGGTGTGCCGTATATCATGTGACTTCCTCATCTGGAATATATGCAAATTGCGCTAATCGCACGTCCAATCAGGACGCTAATACCTCCCATCCCGGAAGCACAATGCGTCCTTTCAGAACGAGGCTTGAATCGCGCGATGTGTCATCACTATGTATTTCGGCGGAAGTGACGCGCGCACATAGCAGAAACGAGGCTTGGAATGCAGCAAGAAACAGCTGAGCAGTGTGTCGCTCCGAAACCGGAAATGACGTATCGGAGCGGCCGAGGAGCATTCAGGTTAAATATACATCCTCAATTTATTAGCACCTCTCTCCTAGCCGCCCTGTGTGGGACAGACCGGACAGAAGTACATATCAATTAGGATTAGAATATGTAATGTCCGAAACCACTGTTAAATGGTAAAAAGAACAGGCTGCATATATAAACAATGGAAGGTGTGGGCAATGAGACACACAGACATTCAAATAGAGAAATTTATAATAATGATTAGACATAGAAACAATCATGCTAGACTATATGACTATAACTAGATACATAGGAGTTGTCTATTTATCATATAATAGTATAAAGAGATATCGACTGTGAAGTAAATATCCTGCTAATAAACTACAGGATACATGGGCTCGTTATAGAAAACAGTTAAAGTTTATTGGTCATTTAGCCTGTTTGGATAATGGGTCTTAAGTTTATAAATCCAGCAGGATTCTTTGCAAAGTAATGCCTTATCTAAATTTCCTTTCCTGGGATGCGGTCTAATCATGTCAATCCCCCTGATTTTAAGATGTTGGTAATTTCCATTATGTGTCGACCAAATGTGTCTCGCAATGGGGGTGTCCCTTTTATGTCGTATATCACCCAAATGTTCACCAATGCGTCGGCGAAGTCGTGGCAAAGCAGGGACTCCCCAGCCATGAAGAGTCCCTCTGACGTGAGCAAGATGACGCTGGTGTGTCCGGTAGTCTGCGCTGCTCGCCGTCTGCATACGGAACCTCAGCCCCGCACCTCAGGGCCTGTGGGGGAGAGCAAGGCACCAGTCCAGTGTCTTGAGCTGCTGCTTCCCCTCTCAGAGGTGAGTAAGCAGCAGGTGAAGAGTGCTTCGGACGCAGAGAGTCCCGATCCCGTGTGGCAATGGCGGTGGGGCATCCAGGCCGTAGCAAGCAGCGCTTCTGGTAAGGAAGTGTTCCAGAGTTGGGGACTGCTGAGAGGCAAGGGGGTTAACAGCAGAGGGTCTCTGGGTTGACATGTATGAATGTTGGCGCTGACAGGCCAATTCTAAATCGCTTTAAGGCAGTGTAGAACGTGCCAGAATGTATGAACCTGTTCTTCTGCAGTTCATACATAGAGGCACAGTGTAGAGCCAATACCACAAGTCTGGCTCAGGCACCACCTTTACCCTGGTCTGGCTGTTCTTCTGCAGGTCATACATACAGGGCAGTGTAGAGCCAATACCACAAGTCTGGCTCAGGCACCACCTTTACCCTGGTCTGGCTGTTCTTCTGCAGGTCATACATACAGGGCAGTGTAGAGCCAATACCACAAGTCTGGCTCAGGCACCACCTTTACCCTGGTCTGGCTGTTCTTCTGCAGGTCATACATACAGGTGCAGTGTAGAGCCAATACCACAAGTCTGGCTCAGGCACCACCTTTACCCTGGTCTGGCTGTTCTTCTGCAGGTCAAACATACAGGGCAGTGTAGAGCCAATACCACAAGTCTGGCTCAGGCACCACCTTTACCCTGGTCTGGCTGTTCTTCTGCAGGTCATACATACAGGTGCAGTGTAGAGCCAATACCACAAGTCTGGCTCAGGCACCACCTTTACCCTGGTCTGGCTGTTCTTCTGCAGGTCATACATACAGGGCAGTGTAGAGCCAATACCACAAGCCTGGCTCAGGCACCACCTTTACCCTGGTCTGGCTGTTCTTCTGCAGGTCATACATACAGGGCAGTGTAGAGCCAATACGACAAGTCTGGCTCAGGCACCACCTTTACCCTGGTCTGGCTGTTCTTCTGCAGGTCATACATACAGGTGCAGTGTAGAGCCAATACCACAAGTCTGGCTCAGGCACCACCTTTACCCTGGTCTGGCTGTTCTTCTGCAGGTCATACATACAGGCACAGTGTAGTGCCAATACCACAAGTCTGGCTCAGGCACCACCTTTACCCTGGTCTGGCTGTTCTTCTGCAGGTCATACATACAGGTGCAGTCTAGTGCCAATACCACAAGTCTGGCTCAGGCACCACCTTTACCCTGGTCTGGCTGTTCTTCTGCAGGTCATACATACAGGTGCAGTGTAGAGCCAATACCACAAGTCTGGCTCAGGCACCACCTTTACCCTGGTCTGGCTGTTCTTCTGCAGGTCATACATATAGGGCAGTGTAGAGCTAATACCACAAGTCTGGCTCAGGCACCACCTTTACCCTGGTCTGGCTGTTCTTCTGCAGGTCATACATACAGGACAGTGTAGAGCCAATACCACAAGTCTGGCTCAGGCACCACCTTTACCCTGGTCTGGCTGTTCTTCTGCAGGTCATACATACAGGCGCAGTCTAGTGCCAATACGACAAGTCTGGCTCAGGCACCACCTTTACCCTGGTCTGGCTGTTCTTCTGCAGGTCATACATACAGGGCAGTGTAGAGCCAATACCACAAGTCTGGCTCAGGCACCACCTTTACCCTGGTCTGGCTGTTCTTCTGCAGGTCATATATACAGGTCAGTGTAGAGCCAATACCACAAGTCTGGCTCAGGCACCACCTTTACCCTGGTCTGGCTGTTCTTCTGCAGGTCATACATATAGGACAGTGTAGAGCCAATACCACAAGTCTGGCTCAGGCACCACCTTTACCCTGGTCTGGCTGTTCTTCTGCAGGTCATACATACAGGGCAGTGTAGAGCCAATACCACAAGTCTGGCTCAGGCACCACCTTTACCCTGGTCTGGCTGTTCTTCTGCAGGTCATACATACAGGGCAGTGTAGAGCCAATAACACAAGTCTGGCTCAGGCACCACCTTTACCCTGGTCTGGCTGTTCTTCTGCAGGTCATACATACAGGACAGTGTAGAGCCAATACCACAAGTCTGGCTCAGGCACCACCTTTACCCTGGTCTGTTCTTCTGCAGGTCATACATACAGGGCAGTGTAGAGCCAATACCACAAGTCTGGCTCAGGCACCACCTTTACCCTGGTCTGGCTGTTCTAACTGTTCTGTGCCTAGGTTTGGCATCAAAGAATCATAAATGTGTCTACTTCTATGAATGTGGCGCGACGCCCCCAGAACGCCCCAAATCTTTGTTGCATTAAAAAGTGTCTTTGGCGCATTACAAAGGGGCTTATCACAACAAAGTTTGGTCCTCTAGTCCCTAAGCTATGTTTGTTTGGGGCTGATCTGCAGATCCACACCATGGACGAGAGTGGTGCTGTTTCTCTAAAAAAAGCAACCATATTTTCTTATATCTTATATCATATATAAGGTTAATATACAATCAAGTCACATTATTATGACCACCAGCTAATGTCAGGCTAACTGTTGTGTACAGCATGGACAGCAGTAAGAAAGGCTGGGAGTGACTCAATAAGGTCCTGGTAGGTTGTCACTGGTATCTGGAGCCATGATGACTACATCCCACAGCTGCTAGAGGGTGCGAGGGAGAGGATCTATAGAGTGAACACGATGATTAAGGTGGTCCCACAGATGCACAATTACGTTCAAGTCTGGGGAATTAGGGTGCTAGGATAATACTTGGAGGTCTCGGTCATGCTCTTTCAATGAATGTCAGACATTTCTACACAAGTGACATGTTGCATTGTCTTGCTAGAAGATACAATCCGCTGCAGAAAAAACAGCATGCATGGGTGTATGTGACCAGCAAGAATGTGACCCACACATGTTGAGCTGGCCTTCCACATGAATAAGTGGGCCCAGAGAATGTCACAACAACATCTTCCAGATCATAACATTGCCGCCACCAGCTTATATTCTTCCAGAAATGGTTGCAGGGTGTTTGTTCTCTGAAATGTCTTGCCTGGCTATCCAGCATCCATTTGTTTAATGAAGCTGAAAACCTGACTCATCAGAGAAGGTATCCCCTTGCCAGGTCCAATTTTAATACTTCTGTTGATGCAACTAACTTAGCAGAAGTGCAGTGACCATCCATCTGCTTTGAAGCCCCATACACAGTAGGCTTTGCTGAACTGTTGTTTTAGGCATATGTCTGGTAGCCCTCTGGTTCAATTTGGCTGTGAGCTGCTGTAGCATGTTGTGCCGCCCTTGTGCATTTTCTTAGCTGCTGTTCATTGCTCACATCAATGGCATGTGGCACTCCGCAGTTTCCACATCACATATTCACATTGGTCCCATTTGTCTACTCACAGTACAATTTTACCACAGCAGAATGCGCAGTTTTAGAAAGACTGCCACCCTAGACCCAAAAGCCAATGATCATTTTTTTTTGCAACTCTGATAATTCTCCCCTTTTATCAATGACAGTAAAAAGGGATATGCATGCAGATTGCCTATCACACATGTTATATAACAACCAAGCCAGGTCACCACATGTGACTTTCTTCATGAGCTTTGCGCTGCTGAAGTCAAGAACAGGAAGTGGTCATATTAATGTGACTTGACTGGGTACATAAAACCACTTTAGACCACATCAAAATATTCACAATTTATTATTGTGAATGAAACTGTTTATATGTATGAGTCATTATAAAGCACTCTGCACGTGAGAGAGGATGTAGGGTCTATTGTGCAAGACTATCCAGAAGTAAAAAATCTTAAGCATTGCGATAGATTATATGTTGTAGTAGAGGGTGTGAAAAGAGCTCTGTTAATTGTATTTATGTGTTGCACAAAATAAATATTAGAACTGGATCGTTCGCATTGTATTGTTAACCACATTAGATGTCCAGGTACAGAATAACAATAACATATTTTATTTCCTGTTTGTAGTCACAGTTTAATCAAGGTTTCATGTCCTTACTTAAAGGGGTTTTATAATAATTACATTAGAACCAGTGGATTCTCTATACAAAAGACAGGATATTTCTCCACAGTCCCTTGCTAGCTCCTTCATGTTCCCTGTCATCAGATAAGAAGTGCAGACAGCACAAGCCCGCTGCTGGTCATGTCTAATGTAAACTGTCAGGTAACTAAGGGCATGGAAAGAAGGCTGTAGCTCTCAGAGGCTTCACTTTTTGTAATCACATATATTTAGAAAAGTGATTGAATACCCATTTTGGAGGATCCCACGTCAACATGACATCGTGGCAAAACCCCTTTAAAGTCTAGTACAGGGGGCGATTATTGGCCAAATGAACTCTTGTAGGAATGTTAGCTCCAGATCATTGTCTCCTTATCATCTGACAAACACGCAAAGAGTTGTTCATTGTCTGATTGCTTCTTGTATGCAGGGGTACAAATTATTAATTGTCTGTAACATATCTCCCTGTGTAAACAGAGGATCTGCTGCCTTCAGGAAAGTGGTTTTCTCACTACAAAGATTAGCTTTCAACATATAGAGAGGTAACTGAAGAATTTTTCTTAATGTATTACTATTTTGATATTGCCATTGCCAGGAGATGAGAGAGATTGTATCTGCTCTGAGTGCACACAGATATCGCTGGTTACTGTCCTGCTCTCCCTTCTTGATTAAATAGAGAGCAGGGAATGATTTTACCATGGTTGGAGGAAGCAGAGACTTTGGGACAGCATATCCAATTAGGGCTGCACCATTTGTTGGCGTATTTTGCTCCGAAAAACAGTTGACGCTCTGTTCCCTGTATAAATGAACTGTAATACATCAAAACTAGGCACATTATATGCCAGGCATGACACATTTGAATGTGCCTAAAGTAAGTGCCTCAAATATGCTAGCAATGATATGCTATGTGCCAAAATTAGGCGCATCAATTATACTATATAAGGTATACCACACTCCAGAATTTTGGCAGGTTCATTAATTCGGGCACACTATGCACTAATTTAATGCACCTTAAAACTGTGGTGGAGGCGCCTCTTTTCTGACATGTCGTCCTTTATCTCTAACAAGATTAGCTTTTGTTTACAGATAAAAAATAGTTTTACTCCTCAGAGCACTTGTAGCTTTGTTTAAACAGATTTAGGGTGACATGTATGAATGGAGTTGCGCCAGAAGCCTAGCGTCTTTTCAGCCCGAAGACTAGCGCTTTAGGCTAGACCCCATTCGCTCTATTTTTAAGCAGACACACTCCAATATCAGGTGCAATACATTGCTCCTGCAGCACTTTGTAATGCGCCTGAGATCGGGGAGCATGCTGGAGGTGTGTCACATTACAACCATATACATTTATAGCTTCAGCATGGCAAATCCAGGGGCATTACTGTTGGAACAGGTAGAGTACTTTAAGTGGTTTACCTGAGCCTGAAGTGTCACTTAGTAGTTAGAAGGTGCTAAATCTATGACCCGCAGTAGAACAGGTTCATAGATTCAGGTGCATTCTATGCTACAAATGCACACCAAAAAAAGGGCGCCTAGATGCCAATAATCATATATGCCGCTCTTAACCCATTAACGACCTGGGGCGTATCTGTACGGCCCTGGGCCGCTATGGGGTTTTGCTGGGGTATCGCTCCGCGACCCCCCCCACACCGCCGCGGGGTGTTCGCGTCAACGCGCCGCTAACACCCGGCAGTAACAGCGCCGGCGGGTGGCTCTGCCCGCTGGCGCTGTTTTACCATCAGGCGCCGCGGCCAAGTTGGCCGCGGCGTCTGAATTAACGCCGATCGGTGACCGCGCACCGAGCGGTGCGGTGATCGGCATAAGCGGAGCTATGCTGCGCCGATCCGATCTCCGGGCATTGTGGTGGGGAGCCTTGGGAAGGCTCCCGTCACTTTACCCTGGCCGGTTTGCCCACTTCCGTCCGCAGACAGGAAGTGGGGAAAAACCGCCATCTTTGTACACCCTAATGCATTGCCTATGCAAATGCATTAGGGTTTGTATTAACAATCGCGCCACCTAGTGGTCAAGCACCATAGGTGGCCCTCAATGTTACAGTAAAAAAAAAAAAAATAAAGCTTTAAAGTACAAAAAAAAAAAAGTATTAAAAGTTCAAATCACCCCCCTTTCCCCATTTTACAAATAAAATCATTAAAATAATAAAAAAAGTTACACATATTTGGTATCGCCGCGGCCGAAAAAGTCCGATCTATAAAAAATAAAAATCATTTATCCTGTACGCTGAAACACCGTAGAAGAAAAAAAATCCCCAAAACGCCAAAATTTCGTTTTTTTTGGTCATTTTACGTCACTCAAAAAAATGGAATAAAAATGATCAAAAAAAGTCGCATGCATTCCAAACTGCTAGCGATAAAAAGTACACTTCAGCCGGCAAAAAATGCCCCCTCACTGACGTCCGTAGGATGTTAGTACAAAAAAGTTATTGGTCGCACAAAATGGCGCCGTGGCGCAAATTTCAAAAATAGAAAATGTTTGGAATTTTTTTTACGGTACCAAAACATAATGGAAACCCTACATGTTTGGTATTGCCGGATGCGTAACAGCCTGAAGAATACAGATAACACATTATATTTACCAAAGATTGAATGCCGTAAAAGCAAAACCCCCGCAAACATGGCGAAAATACATTTTTTTTCACAATTTGTCCCACTTGGAATTTTTTTGCGGTTTCCCAGTATATTCTATAGTCCAGTGAATAACACCAATCGACAGTACATCTTGTCCCGCAAAATAAAAGCCCTCATGTGTCTATGTAGGTGGAAAAATAAAGAAGTTATGGCTTTCAGAAGGCGAGGAGGGAAAAACGAACGTGTCACCAAAAAAAAACGCCTGGTCCTTAAGGGGTTAATCCCTTGCACTTATGTCATTGTCACGCTTAGCTAGTTATAGGGGAATGTAATATGAAAATCAATGCTATAGAACCACCCACAGCCTGATGAGCTATATTTGGGGCCCCCAGTAGGTGGGTAGCTATGTAAGGGCCCCCCCGCAGCCGGTTGTTTTTACCAATCCTGGGACAGAAGGAGATGTACCTGCTGGTATCAGCGGGACTCCCTTTGTTTCACAGTGTGGCTGGACCCCATTCGGCAGTACCAGCTGTACTGCCACTGTACTGCCTGGCGCTATGTATGCAGTTGTTATGATGCATGATATGACCTCCAAATTCATCACTGTGCTTCTTTACATACTCCCTGTCAGATTTTCAGATCAGGTGCTCGGGTTTTGAAGAGGGTTTTCACATATTATGATGACCTATTTGTTTTTATGTCTAAGTAACTACATGATGATTAATGTTGAATATATTGATATTTAGAAAGTAGCCTACTGCTTAATGCACGTCTATAAATATATAACTTACAATAAACCCATTAATCTTATCTTTTTGGATGTATATACAATTCCCTACTCCCAGATAAAGAGTGAATGTTCATTATCTGAAATATCAATGATGAAACAACTTGTATTACTTACCCGGGGGTCCCTGAAGTGAGAGTTATTAAATGTGACATAAGTATAAAGTAAAATGAAGCGTCAGGCAAATCCAGCTGGACCTCACCGCTCAGCCTAGCAGCGTGCCCATGTAGAAAGTCAATAAGACCGGAGAAGCCTAATGTGTAGAGAGTATTGATTGCTGGTATGGTCAATAGTCCCCCAGGCATCGCTGCACAGTGAGCACCCTATAAGCAATGTAGGTGTAAATGTGTGACTCGTGCAGAATGGATGGCATTGCATTGACACGTTAATGCTTTTATGTTCTTTTGCAGAAAAATCGTTAGATCAGTTTATTAATACCGTGCACTAAACTCTTTGTATGGTCAATGTTAAATAGGATGTCTGGTTTAGAAATAAAAAGCTTAAAGAGCCTTTTGGAAAATTTTGAGTTCATGGGGGATGTTGCTGGGCTTAAAGGGGTATCTCACTATGCTGTTTCACAGAGCCACAGCAAGCTTCAGACTCACACTGCCTGGTCAGGCTGTGGGTGGGTCTATAGCAGTGATTGGCATCATCAGCTCTGCTATTCTTAGCTGTTCCTGTTAAAGTGTGAGGACTTTTGGAGCTTTATAATCTGTAATATATACCACTTTAGAGCTCTAAGGATTTAAACTTGTCATTAACTTAGGAAAACAAGCTTCTGTGCTAGAGATAAGACTCACTAAGGTCAGGCAACTGCAGCTTGGAGCAGTCAGATAAGATAGATAGCAGGGAAAGGTGGTCAGTGACCTAGAGAAACTTGTGCACACTAACAGTAGATAAAATGTTCTTTATCCCCTGAACAAAGCAAAATCCAAACAGCAATGTATGTGGTGATAGTCTTAATTTATGTTTCCCAACTTGTTAAATGTTAATCATTGTGGGTTGCAAACACCTTTAAGGTCAATGGCCACTGTGTAATGCTTTACTTCCCCTGTGGTGGTGCTGCTGAGAACACTTTAAGTCAGGTTCCCTACTGATCTCTGTGATGTGTGTGATTACTAAAGTCTATGCTCTTTAATTTCAAGAATGAAAGTGCTAGGAAAAAAGAGCATAAAAAGTTTTCTAATGACTATGAGGTAGGAGTCCTACATTAACCCCTTCCCGACATTGGATGCACCTGTACGTCCAAGCAGGAAGTGACTTCTTGCAAATGGATATACAGGTAGTTCAGACTTTCAAGTGGGGCCTGCACGATTGCAGCATGGGACCAGCTGTATATTACAGCTTGCCCCATGCTGTGTTGACCACGACCAGAGCTCATTCCGGCCATGGATGATTAACTCCTTAGCTGCCTTGATCAATCGTGATTGCAGCAGCTAAAGGAAAGATACAGGGAGCTCTGTCTCTATCAGCATCGCCACAATGTGATCGCGGCCACTAATGGCAACAGTCGGGCATAGTGATTAACAGTTAATATGGATATCAGTACGGCTGTGTACTGCTATCCATTGTAACAGTAATCTAAAGATCACTGATACAAGACCCCTGTGGGGACAAGTAAACTAAAAGTGAAAAAAACAATAAACCACAAACACAAAAAATAAAATAAAAACATGCACACCGCCCTTTTCCCCTTTATGAATGGCAATCAGCCCAAAAAAGATAAAAAATAAAATAAGTACGCATATCATCATCATTTATTTTAAAGCGCCATTGATTCCATGGCGCTGTACATTCGAGGGGGGTTACATACATAAGTCAAATGAGTACAATGATAATGATGAATGTCTTACAACTGGCACAACAGAGGGAGAGAGCATATTTGGTATCGCCGCGTGCATAACGAATTACCCCTATAAATCGGTCATGTTATTTAGCTCGCATGATGACTGTTGTAAAAAAAAGTCACAGAATTGCGATCAAAAACTTATATAAATGCCAAACTGATATCAATGAAAACGTCAGTTAATCCCACATAAAAAAGCCCTTACACAGCTCTGTATATGGAAAAATAAAAAAAAAGTTATGGCTATCAGAAGACAGCGATGCATAAATATTGTTTTACACAATAAAAACACTTTATTCAACATAAAAAAAAAACTGCGCAGAGTAAAGTTATCCTGTCATTTATACCACACGGCAAACGCTGTAAAAATTAAACCCAAAAAACAGTGGTCGAACTGCATTCCCTCTCTCCCCCATTTTCATGGCCTAATACTAAAAAGTCATTCATGGGGGTTTCTAACATACAGGCCCCGCAAAGTCACATTAGAACTGGACTGCTATCTAAATTATATCTGTGTTTCAAATTTTCTTGAAAATGTGCAAAATAGGGTGAGGTAGTGTGTAACGTCCATGACCCAAAGAAACTCCTGTCTTCAATATAGAAAGTGATTTCCAGCTTCCAGCAGCTCTTTCTGATGTTATATGGAAGGACTTGCTTTATCTGTATTAGTTATTTGCTTCGTTCTCTTTAATCATCATTTTTCATTATGTTGGTGACATTTTGGGGCTTTGGAACCACTTACCAGTTTTCCATAGCGTTAGGGTCTTAATATACAATGGTCGTCCCAGTACCAATTAGTGTTGTATATTAAGGGAGCACTGTACTAGTTGTCTTGTTCAAAAGGGTTATACAGTTTAGAAAATCAATTATCATATACCCTATTAGGGAATTATGAACCAAGAGATGAGGGGCCCCTCTTAAAAGGGTTGTCTCACTACAAGGATGGCTTTTTATGTTAAAGATCTTGCAAAAACAAATCACTTTGCAATATATGTCCATTAACAGTGTCCTACCTATTCCTAGATATCCCCTCTTGTATGGGCTGCATCAGCTCCTGTGGTCGTTATAGCTACAAACCTTTTTGATCTCTCCTGATAGGCTGCCAGCGCTGGTTGCTATAGCTACAGACCTGGCTTCTACTGCAGCCTAGTGGAAACCAGTAAACAGTAAACTGAATTCAAAGTGAAACCAAGAAAACAGGACTGAGGTAAGATGAATCAATGGAGTGAGACAACCCTTTTAAGTATCCTTATCTCTTAATCAGAGTAGACAGCAATTGCAAAGAGCATCTCTCCATCTAAAAGACCTGTCCTGTTTTATATCATAAAGAAAACCCTATGATTTGAATGGGCACTGTGTAATGTTTAATTTTTCTGTGGTGGCGCTGCAGAAAAATTTAACACTTACTGCCAGGTCTCCCTACAGATTACTGTAGACTTTGTGATCAGTTTATTTTCAAGAAAAGCCTTAGGCTATGTCTACACAGCACAGGTTTTTCAGTGGATTTTCGTTGGTTTCGGTATTTAGAATCCACCAAAAATCAGAATGTAACCTGTGCTGTGCAGGCCTCATAAGAAAATCGCACAGATTTTTTACTGAGCATTTCTATACCGCCGGCCATCCAGCAGCAGAGAGAATATGTTCTCTCTTATGGTGGATTCCCGTCAGATTTTCATAGCCCTCAATGTACGGGGCCAGAGGGAATCCGAAAGTCGATCGTGTTTTTTGGCGCAAAAACGTGTCAAAATCTGGGTGCGGTGAAGTTAAAATGCCGTTGTATTTCTGATGGTATTTTAACTTTAGCTGTGTAGACATAGCCTTACAAGAAGTAATTACCTTCCAATTTGACCATGAACAACTGATGTAATGGGAATATTTACTGATGATAAACTGAAAAATCTACGCCTGCTTTATTCATACCGTTCTCATATTATCAGCTGTGGCTGATGAGGCCATAACCCCCAAATTATCTGTGCTTTAGCATTTCCATCTCCAATTTCCATATATATATCTGTTGAATATTCATTTGATGTTAACAATTTCCTTTTAAAGCCACATAACATGATGTTATTATGTAAGACTCATATTTGCCTTATGGCCATGTACAAATGGGTGTTGAAACTATAATTTATCATTTCATTAATTGCTTTAACTGTACGTCATCATGTCCTGAATTGGCGGCAATGTTATATTACACATTTTACTTAGTCTCACTTATAAAGTGATCCCTTAAAGAGGTTCCTCACTACAATGATTAGCTTTCAAGAAGTAGAGAACGTTAAATCAAGACTTTTTAGAAATACCTGGGTCTTTTGATATTTCCTTGGTCAGGAGATAAGAGATTTTGAGGGTGCACACAGGCTTCACTGGGTACCGACCTGCTCTCCCCTTATCTCTCTGTTCTTTGTGCTATCTAAGAATAGTGATGATCGAACATTAAAATATTCGAGTTGAACTTCGAACAGTAGGGGTGTTCGGTTCGAGGTTCGATTCAAACTCAAATGTGAACCTCATTAAAGTCAATGGGAGAAGATGTTCGGTTAATTTTTATACTTATTAAGGGGTGGAGAAGCTGTAATTACCATCCATGACAGTAAACTGGATATGTGGAACAACATAGTGAAGAAAATTTGTCTCTAAGGCTATGTTCACACGGTGTATTTGCGGGGCGTAATTACGCCCCGCAATTACGCCGTGTGACCGGGGGCGGGGGGGGGGAGCGGGGGACTGAGCAGGGGCCGGCCCCTTCGCCGGCCCATTGACGTGAATTACTAGCGGCGCGTATTTGCGCCTAGTAATTTACATGTCAATTATCTCCCCGCCCGGCGGCTTCGGGGCGGGAGAGAGACGTAATTTCCCTAGTTCTCTATTTAGAACTGTGAATTAACCGTAATGAATGGGGACGATTTTCGGCCCGTTTAATTTTGCGCACTTCGGCGCTGTTAATTCGGACCGAAATAGTCCCAAAACTTAGCGTGTGAACATAGCTTAAGAGTGAAAGAAAAAAATTGAGAGGCTTAAATACTTCATTCCTTTCAATGGTTTAAACGAAAAGAAAAGGACAGCTTGAAAGGGGGGGTTGTAGTTAAAAAGGATTTGCAGGGTTTAGCAGCTGTAAAAAGGGCCTCGCATCCTTAGGGGGCCCCAAAAAACCCCCTTTAAAACACTTTAAAGAAACAGGGGTATGGAATGGAATAAAAATTGGGGGAGCCCTTTTTCATTTTTTGGGGCCCCGGGGGCCCAAGAATTTAAAGTTATGCCCTGTTGCAAGTTTTGTACATTTGATATATGGGGGGGGCGGGCAAGAAACCCCAAGGGGGGGTAGTTAAAGGGGTGCACCGAAACCCCCTGAGGGGGCCCAAAAAGCCCATTTAAACCATAAGAAGAAAACCGGTTTAAAAAAATTGGCACATAGAAAACTAGAAAGGGAAATTCCCAAAAGGGGCCCAGTAGGGCAGTAGCCCCGTTTGGGGCCCTAATAAAAAAGGGCCCACTGAAATTTAAAAAATGGGAACAGTAAGGGGTTGGGAGGCCCCTTGATTTGGTGTTGGGGCCCCTGAAAAGTTAAAAAAATGACTGATGGCCCCTTTTTAAGGGGGGGCCCCATTTTCACTTTTTGTCCCAGGCCCGGAAATTTACGCTTCGGCAGGGGGAAAGGGATTTAAAACGGGTTTTTAACCATTTGGCAGCGAAAACCTCCCCCAAGGGGGAAAATTTTAAGGGTTTCCCGGTTTTTTGACAAAAATTTAGGAGCATTATTATTGGTGGAGCAAAAAACATCCCAAGGGGAAACATCGGGTTTCAGGATCCCTGATTTTAGTATATTTTGGTGGGAAAGAACGGGTTGGGGGGGCATTTAAAAAAATCAAAGATTTGGAGGAGGATTAAGGGGTGTATGCGATTGTGCTTTCAAAACAGGAAAAAATTACCCTTTCCTTTTGGGCCTCTTGGGGCCCTTTTTGAAATGCTTCCTTACCCCCAACCCCCTTTTTTGGGTGGGGTCAAAGAGCTTTAAAATTTAGGGATTATTTGGGACCCGGGTCTTTAAAATTGGATTGTTTTAGAAAGTAGGGCTTTTTGGCCCCTAAAATTTAAAAGGAAGGGGTGCACACAAAAAAATTTTTTCCAGTTTTTTTAAGTAAAAGGTTCACACCGACACTTGTATTTTTTTCCAATTCATAGAAAAAACTTTTTTGAGTTAATATATTAATAACCATCCCTTAAATTAAAACAATGGTCAAAATATTTTTCATTTTTTAATTAGGATTAGGTTCTTTTTAATTCTGACGTTTCGGGTCCCTAACCCGGCCCTTTTTTCCCAATTGAATCTCAAAAAAACAAAAAAAATAAAAAAACAAAAAGGGATATAGTATAAAAACGGGTTTGTTATAATTACACCAACAAAATGCAGTTAACAAAATTTTTGGGTTAAGTACAAAAAAAAACTTTTGTAAAAAAAAAAATTTAATTCCCAACTTCAAAATTTTTTTTTACATTTCCATTAAATTTTTTGGGAAACTTTTTTTTTTATACCCTAATAAAAAAATTGGCAAAAAAAAGAAAGAATAATAAATACTATGCATACTTAAACAAACAAATAAAAAAATCACATAATTTGCATTTAACAAAAATCAAATCCATGACCGTAAAAAGGGTGAATAAGTAAAACAGAAAACCCAACCCGGTCCCACCTCCTAAAACTAATTCAATCCCTATTGCCCCCAATCATAAAAAATTTGGTATATAATATCAATTTTTGGAGCTGTAAATCAATATTTAGAGTAAAAAATCATGACAGAAGGGTGTTTAAAGCTAAATGATTTTCCATATTTTATTTTTTTTTAAATGTTTTTTTATGCCACCACTTTGTATAGGGTTACACATACACACAAAACCCACATATGCCTGTTTCCCCATTCCTGTATTGGGGCCCCAGATATAAATAAAGGGGAAAACCCCGTTTCAAGATACAAAAAAAGGGGCTTCACATAAGGTAGGGGGACCCCAAAAAAAATAAAAATTCCAAAAGGGGATATTTTATCTCTTTAGTAAATTTATAACAGTTTGGGACCATCACCAATGTAAATTACGGGGCGGGGCAGCTAACAAGCGGAAACCGCAAATTTTTTTTTTCTCCAACAAATTTCCCCAATACAGCTCTCAAGGAAAGGCTGAACCTAAAAACCCCCAAATTTTAAGAGACTTACCGACGCCCCCTGCGCTTTAATAATGAAAGGGACCCGGAAAAAACCTGAATTTGAATCCCCGGGGGTTTTTTAAATAAAATTTTCGCCATGGGGAAAAAAACTTGCCCCTGAAAAAACAGAGGGGCCGAGACAGGGGTTAAAACCGCGCGCGCGCCCCCGGTAGGTACTTTTAATTTTTGGGGGTTTTAAAATTCGGGAACTTTAAACCCTTCCCCTTGGGGAGCTGTAATTGGGCACTATTGAGAAAAAAAAAAAGGGTCCAGCTTTTTAAAGTGCACGCCATTTAATTTTTTAACATAGGTGAGGGTCATACTGTTTATAAACAAAAAACAGGTTTATATATCCCATTTTAGGGAAGGGGATATTTTTGGGATCCACTATTTTAATGTGAAGCCCCCTTTTCCTGTATTTTAAAACG
>JAODAL010034862.1:0-43689 GCA_025379985.1 Phyllomedusa bahiana | reverse complement strand
TGCCTATATTTTGGCTCCCAAAATATCCAGGAAATATTTAATAAAAAACTGTTAAATAATAAAGCATTGAAAATGTCTACACAAAGTTTTGGTAAAACTTTATCCAGTTTTCTTTATGGCTTGTCTGGTTCGCCC
Organism: Phyllomedusa bahiana; assembly: GCA_025379985.1. Lineage (NCBI taxonomy): Eukaryota > Metazoa > Chordata > Amphibia > Anura > Hylidae > Phyllomedusa > Phyllomedusa bahiana. The sequence continues at coordinate 43,554 of JAODAL010034862.1, read as the reverse complement.
GGGGGGGCCCCCCCTCGCCCGCCCGTGACTTTAAGGGTAGATGTCCTTTAAAATTTCTACCTAAATATAAAATTTCAATCTCTTTTCTACTAATTAAGGGATCACAGCAAATTTGTAGGGTTTCTCTGTGAAGAAATATAATAATTTCGCTGAAGGCTGTTTGGACACAAGCAGGCGAGTCCTTCTGCTCTGGACGCTGAGAGCCTGAGCTGAACAGGAAACGCTGTTTTTTTTTTTAAAACGGGGTTTCATGTGTTTTTTCCCCCAATCACAACCATACACATCCAGTATAAAAGTCGCAAACATCTCCCTGCTCTATTCTAAAATCTGATTGCTGGCGCCAAAATTCAGGAAGCGCCGAAAAAGGGCGATCTTAATAGATGATGACGTTTTAACCAAAATTTTCGCATGATCAAAAAATCCGATCCCCATAAAAAACTGTGGGGATTTAAACTTTGTCGATAATAATGCTCAACACTAGAAAATGTAAAATCCCACCCATCTCCCGAAGGGAGTGTTTAATCAAAATGCCGTCATTGAACAGGAAATTTTAAACCCCATGCTGTCTAAAATCGGGTAATGTATGATCCCATGTCGTCTAATGAACATGTTAGATCAATCCAAAAACCGTTGGGAAAGTGTAAAACGGGAAGGGAATTTAAAAAATGTTATTCACAAATGCTAGAAGTCTTGCAACCAAATGGGGGAAAACTTGAGGCCCTAAGTTGTAGGGAGTGATTGATGTGGTAGGTAGTGCTAAAAACATGGCTGGATCGTCGCTGATTGGGTGGTCAACCTTCGGGTTTTAATCTTTTTAGGAAAAGACGAGCAAACCAGGAGGGGAGGAGGAGTGCGTCTGTATGTAAGGAGAAATATGGGGCAAATGTAAAAAGGGGTTAAATACAGGGCGGAGTAGTAATGATGTGGAAACATTGTGGGTGGAAATAAAGGGGGGGGGTTTTAATGAAAAAAATTTATTTTTTGGTGTAATTATGACCCCCGAACTCACTGAGGGATAGAAAAAAACAATGTTAATAAAATGGTGCGGGCGAAAAAACAAGTACAGTGATAAAAATGGGTGATTTTAAATTTCCAGGCATTGAGGGGGTCACGGTTCTGCATAATGGAAAGGGAAGGAATTTCCCCAAAATCTTTGAGGATACTTTTATGGGGCAGTTTGTGGAGGAACCCACTAGAAGTGTGCTCTGTTAGATCTGGTCATTTCTAAAAAAGGAACTTGTCGGAGCGGTCAGGGTTTTTCTGAAAATCTTGGTAACAGTGACCACAATATAATTCTTTTACGTAAATGGAAAAAGAAAAAAAGGGGGGAAGGCAAAAACATTTAATTTTAAAAAGGCAATATTACTTTTTGGGGGTGCAATACAGGACTAGAGGGAGCAGCTATTAGCAAAAAATGATATGAAGCCAAATGGGGGAGCTTTAAATATTTTTTTGGGAAATTTATTGAAAATATTTTTCCTATGGTAACGAGTATAGGCGACTAAAACAAAAACCCAACATTGGGCTTCTACCTTCTTTTAAAGAGGGCAATAAAAAATAAAAAAAAGGGCATTTAAAAAATAAAAATCAGGGGGTCGGCTCAGCTTTGAAAATTACAGGAGCTTAAAAACTGTAAAAAGTGTTTTAAAAGCAGCTAAATTCAAAATGAAACGCAGGGGGCCCCAAGGACAGCAAGAAACCCCAAAAAAATTTCTTTAAGCATAAAAAATCCCAAAAAAGCCAAAGTCAGAGAAAAGTAGGACCCTTAAAAACCTGTGGGGGGAGTGGTATGGTGCCAAAAAAGGCAGAGGACTAATAGGTTCTTCAGCTAGTTATATATCAATGAATAGTTGTTGAGGGGGGGGGGCCCAAATGTAGATGTAGGGGGTGCAAGTACTGTTTAAAACACATCTGTATAAATTTGCTCGTTTAGAAAAAAATCAAAACCAAGTTAAATAAAAGAATAGGGAAAAAGGCTCCCGGCCCCCATGGTATTCACCAAGAAGTTCTTAAAGAGCTTAGCTCGGTTATCTCTGTGCCCTGTACATGATATTTTGAGATTCCTGGTGACTGGGTTAGTACCAGGAGAATGGCGCAAGGCAAATGGGTTCCATCTCAAAAAAAAGGGTCCAAATCTTGCCCAGGTAATTAATTTGACCCCTAATTTTAACATTGTTGTGGGAAAAAATGTTTTAGGGGGTCATAAGGGATATATACAGGTGTATGTTGACAAACACAAAATTTATTAGTAATTGCCAGCAGGTTTATTTTAAAAGGGCAGAAGTTGTCAGACCAATTGATTGTTTTTGCAGGGGGGTGCAAACTTTGGAAGATGCTATAAAATTGCAAGCAGGCCTGGACACCTGAGTGCTTGGGGATCCATTGGCAAAGAGGTTCATGTGGTAAAGTTTGGTTCTGCATCTGGGGGAGAATAATCTAAGGCATTATGTCTAGGGGGAGAAAAACTTGGAAAATCACTTGTTGAGAAAGTTGGGATTTTTTGTAGATATGACTACAAAAAAGCATGCAATGTCAATCAGTGCCCCCTTTGGGCAAGTAAAATTTGGGTGTATTAAAAGAGGCTGGACTCGCGGGACAAGGATGTAATTCTACCGCTGTACAAAACATTGGTGCGTCCTCACTTAGAAAATGCTGTTGAGTTTGGGCCCAGTTTAAGAAGAGTTAATGGGCTAGAGAGGTACAAAGACGAGCAAACCAAACTTTAAGGGGAAAGGGGATCTTAGTTTTTTTGGGGGGTTATAGAATTTAACTTATTTTAAACTTGAGAAAGACGGCTTCGGGGGGGACATGATTAATTTATTAAAAATATAAATGGTTTTACAAAAAGTTGGGGAAAAATTTTTTTTCAAGTGAAAACCCCTCAAAAGCAAGGGGCATTCCCTTGGGCTAGAGAAAAAAAAGGGTTTAAATCTCCAGAGGGAGAGCGTTTTCATGTAGAACTGTGGGGTTGTGGGAAAAAGCCCGCTGGGAGTGGTACAGCAAGAATGTAGAGAGTTTTTAAGAAAGGGTTAGTACCCACCTGGAACTAAAGAATATTAATGCGTATGTAGCGATGTAAAAAATTTGGTCCTGGTGGGGGGGGTTTTGGGGTCGAGATATGACCTCCCCCTGGGGCAATTGGTTCTTGCCGGGGGGTTTCCAGGGCATTTAACCCCTGGTGAGGTGGGCCCCTTAAAAGTCCTTGTCTCTCCCTCACCCCTTTTTCCCACCCTTGGTTGAACTTTATAAACGGTCTTCTTTCAACCGTACTAACTATGTAACTATGTAACTATGTAGCTCAGCTGTATACTTATTGTGTGCAAGTAGAGAGCCACTGTCAGCAATAACTGGACTCTCCAGTGAGAAGGCAGAGATGGTTAATTACCGTCCCTGGCTTCTCAGTAGCTGTGTATATGACGTCAAGAAGTGGGTATACACAGACGGCGGAAAGCCATGTCACCCCCTGCTCCAGCACCAGTAGTCACGACTGCCCGGGCTTTGGGGAAAAATTGTCACAGTCGGTAGTGTGGGTCATGAACCTGCAAGCGATGGCATAAGCCCGCAGGGGGCAGAATCTAAAATTTTGGCCGGGTTTTTACCAGGCCCGCCGCAAAGTGGGGGGACTTGCTGCGGCGGGGTTCTACCAGGTGCTTCCACTGACGTGATTGCTTCGTTTGGAACTAAAGGTGGGTGGTACGAATCGTGAGGCCTGACATAGTTGGGGACAGGCGGGGTAAAAGGTAAGGGGGCAGGCAGCAGAGGTTGTGGTCGAGGGAAGAAGCAAGACGGTACGGTCAAGGAAACACGGCACGACAAGAACACTTTCTCAATAGGCTAAAAGGGCACTAAAGATCCGGAGCTGGGCACAGGAAGGGGCAGGCTGTAAAAAGGGGCAGCGACCGGAAATGGAATGTACCGGTGTGCTGGTCCTTTAAATTTAACAGTGCCAGCGCACGCGCCCTAGGAGGCAGAAACACGCGCGCTGGGAAGCAGAGACACAGTCAGGAGTGCAGCTGGGTGAGTAAGGGGTGTTGCAGCGAGCGTGCCCGCGGGCCGACATGCGCCTGTGACTCGGAGAGGCGGTTGCGGGGGCACCTGTGACAGTACCCCCCCCTTGGCCCCTCCCTCTTTCTGTCTTGGAGGAATTTGCAGACCAGGGTGCGATCCAGAAAATTGTCCTCTGGCCCCCAGGACCTTTCTTCGGGCCTGAACCCCTTCCAGTAAATGAGGAAATGTCACTTCCCCCTGATCGTTTTCATGGCCAAAATTTCTTTTATGGTGAAGATGTTCGTTGCATCAGCCTTTGGAGTCGGAAGGGCAACTTTCCGGGAGAAGCAATTCAGGACAACTAGCTTCAGGAGGGAGACGTGGAAGGAGTTCAGGACCCGCATCGTGAGGGGAAGGCGGAGCTTATATGCCACCAGATTGATGCGTTTCAGCACCTCGAATGGTCCCAAGAGCGGGGACCCAGTTTGTAGCCAGGGATCTTGAGACGAATGTATCTCGCAGACAACCATACTTTGTCTCCAGGAGAGAAGATAGGCGGGGGTCTTCTCTTTTTGTCTGCTTGCTTCTTAGTGCGGGCAGACGCCCGTTGCAGAGACTGGCGTGTCTGATCCCAGATGGCTGTTAGGTCCCGGACCAAGTCTTCCACGGCCGGGACCTCAGAGGGCACAGAGAGGGGGAGTGGTGAGCGCGGATGTCGCCCGTAGTCAATGAATAAGGGGCCTAACGAATTGTATGAGAATTCTGCCTAAGGTAACAGATTGGCCCAATCATCCTGACGTGCAGAAACAAAGGGCCACAGAGAGCAGCCAAGCATCTGGTTAACCCTCTCCACCTGCACGTTGGTCTGAGGATGATAGGCTGAAGAGAAATCCAACTTTACTTGTAGCTGGTTACAGAGGGAGCGCCAGAACCTAGAAACAAATTGGATCCCCGGTCCGAGAGACTATATGGCGTGGCAGCCCATTTAGCCAAAAAATATGTTGAAAAAATATGCTGGCCAGACGAGGAGCAGAGGATAGACCTGGCAGAGGAACGAAATCGGACATTTTAGAAAAGTGATCCGTGACCACCCAGTCCACGGTATTACCGGCGGAAAGCGGGAGATCAGTAATAAAGTCTATGGCCACGTGGGTCAAAGGACAATCGGGAATAGGCAGTGGCTGCAGTAGACCTGCCGGCTTGAGATGGGAAGGTTTGTTGTGGGCACAAGAAGTGCACGACCCCACGAACTCACTAACGCCTTTGGCCAGACTGGGCCACCAATAAAAGCGGGAGATGAGAGAGCAAGATTTCTTCACTCCCGGGTGTCCAGCCACTCAAGAGCAATGCCCCCAATACAGTATTCTCTTCTGTAGAACCGGACGCACATAAGTCTTGCCCGGAGGGATGCGTTGCAACTCTATGGGCGCAGCAGAGATTAGCCTTTCAGGAGGGATGATATGCCGAGGTGCTGGTTCTTCTCCTACCACATCAGAGGCACGGGAGAGGGCCTCGACCTTGACGTTTTTCTCCGCGGGGCGGAAATGAATCAGAAAATTGAATCGGGAAAAGAAAAGGGACCATCGAACTTGGCGCGGGTTTAGACGCTGGGCCATCTGCAGATAGAGGAGATTCTTGTGGTCAGTGTAAATATTAACCGGGTATCGAGCCCCCTCCAGGAGATAGCGCCATTCCTCTAGGGCTAGCTTGATGGCCAGTAATTCCTGGTCTCCGATAGCGTAATTTCTCTCTGCAGAGGAAAAGGTTTTGGAGAAAAAAAACGCATGTAAGGGTCTTGCATTTGGGACCCTTTTGAGTAAGCACAGCTCCGGCTCCTACTGGTGAGGCATCAACTTCCAAGAAGAACGTTTTTTCTGTATCAGGCCGGGTGAGTACCGGGTCAGGGGCGAACGCAGACTTCAACTTTAGGAAAGCTTCTTCCGCAGCTGGTGGCTATAACCTTGTATTACTATATAGGCCACTATATGAGACACCAGTGAGGAATAATGTGGCACGAACTGTCTATAATAATTGGCGAAGCCCAGGAATCTTTGTATGGCTCGGACACCCACAGGTCTTGGCCACTGCAGGACGGAAGACAATTTGGCATCTGCAGGCCCTTGGCTGAAATAATGTAACTGAGAAATGGAAGGCTTTTCTGGTGGAGCAGACATTTTTCAAGCTTGGCATAGAAGCGGTTAGTCCTCAAATGCCAGAGGACCTGTCGTACATGGATTATGTGGGACTCAGGTTCGGGGGAGAAAACTAGAATATCGTTCAGATAAACGACGACACAGGTATACAGGAGATCCCGGAATATGTCGTTGACGAATTCCGGGAAAACTGCTGGAGTGTTGGAGAGGCCAAAGGGCATAACCAGGTACTCGAAGTGCTCGTTTCGGGTGTTAAAAGCCGTCTTCCTTTCTTCCCCCTCAAATATGCGAATGAGATTATAAGCTCCCCGCGGATCCAATTTAGAAAATATCCTGGCTCCCCGAAGCCGGTCGAAATGCTCAGTGATCAAAGGCAGGGGAAACCGGTTCTTAATGGTAATCTTATTGAGCCGTCGGTAGTCGATGCATGGCTGTAGAGAGCCGTCTTTCTTCTCTACGAAGAAGAATCCAGCACCGGCAGGGGAGGAGGACTTCTGAATGAATCCCTTCTGGAGATTTTCTTTAATGTAGGCCGACATAGCCTGCATCTCAGGTACTGACAGCGGGTAGACTTGGCCCCGAGGCGGAGAGGTGCCGGGCAGCAGATCAATCTGGCACTCATAAGCGCGATGCAGAGGTAGAGTCTCAGCTTGCTTCACGAAGAACACGTCTGCAAGTTCTTGGTATGGAGCGGGAAGGCCCGCCAAAGACGTGGGTGGTATCAAAGAAGAAGCGGGAAGCACCGGGCGGGGTGCCACCAAACAGCGAGACCGACATCCTTGCCCCCAACGTAAGACTTCGCCCGTTTCCCAGTTGAGAACAGGGGCATACCGCTGCAGCCACGGAAGACCCAGAAGAACAGATGAGGAGGACCGAGGGAGCACATAAAACACAAGCCTCTCCCTATGTAGCACCCCTACCTGAAGGAGCAAGGGCTTGGTACAGTACTGGATCGGGTCACAGAGGATCTCCCCACTGACAGAGGAGATGTCAAGAGGTTTTTCCAGGCGGACCACGGGGAGGTTATATCTAGACACCAAGGCAGCGTCCACGAAATTTCCGGCTGAACCGGAGTCCAAGAACGCGGAAACTTGGAATTGAACTGCTGGTACAGATCCAACAAGCATGGGCATGGTCAAATGAGGGGAGGACTTGCTCTCACCTAGGAATGCCTCTCCCACGTGGCCTAGGTGCATGCGTTTCCCGGACGCTGAGGACGAAGTGGGCAGCCCCAGTGGAAATGTTCGGGGCTGGCACAATAGAGACATAGGTTTTCTTCACGCTGCCGGGTCAGCTCCTGTGGAGTCATGTGAGCTCTGTCCACTTCATGGGTTCCTCAGTAGCAGGCAGGGAGGACAAATGTGGTGGCCTCTGGATTACAGGAGCTAGGCGGGGAAAGCGACGACCCCTGGCAGGTTCGCGTTCCTGACGTAGCCCTTCTCGCCGTTCAGAAAAACGGATCTTACTCCGAGTGGCCAAAGAGATAAGGTCACTCAAGGAGGAAGGTGGATCACGGGTAGATAAGGCATCCTTGATCTGGCTGGAAAGGCCTTTCTTGAAGGTGGCGGCTAATCCCGCATCGTTCCATGATAGTTCCGAGGCCAGAGTGCGGAACTATACCGCATAGAAAAACCAACAGAAAAATGAGAGCAGCACCAATTCTCCACAACGGGTAAATATCCAAGTTCTGTGCATCAGCCAGTCCACTGGTTGTGTAAGCCTTGAACACACCAACAAGAGAGCCAGGAATAGAAGAATGCGAACGGCAGCACCAGATGGCTTAAATCAGGAACTCTTTATTCCATAAGGAGTACAAAATGCAATGTTTCAGCCACTACACTGGTGCTGCCGTTTGCATTCTTCTATTCCGAACTATACCGCATAGTCGCCCACCGAGGAGTCTCCTTGACGCAGATTTAGTAAGGCAGTTTCGGCAGAAGAGGCCCGGGCGGGATCCTCAAACATGCTGCAGACCTCTGTGAGGAAAGTGGCGAGCTTAACCGTGACCAGATTGTCTCTGTCCCAAAGAGGGGTAGCCCAGGCCAAAGCTTTCCCGGAAAGAAGGCTGACCGCGAATGCGACCTTCGACCATTCAGTAGGAAATTGTTTCCCAATTAATTTGATATGCAGAGAACATTGGGTGATAAAGCCCCTGCAAGCCTTGGAGTCCCCATCGAACTTAGACGTCATAGACAGACGGAACCTTGGACCAGCAGCCGGTGCGGAAGCCAAGGTGCAGCGGAAGCCACAGGAGCGGGTTGTTGCTGCTGGGTGGCCAGGAGCTGCTGCATCAGGGCGGAGAGGTGGCTGAGTTGCTAGGCCTGATGAGCGATCTGCTGGGATTGCTGCGCCACGATGGTGGTTGGGTCAGCGACGCTAGGCAGAGACACCTTGGCGGGATCCATGGACGGATCTTACTGTCACGGTCGGTAGCAGTGGATCCACAGGACCACCACTTGCGATGGCGTAAGCCACGCCAGGGAGCAGAATCTAAGTAGTTCCCGGTTTTCACCAGAACCCGCCGTAAAGCGGGATGGACTGGGATTCTACCAGGTCGCTTCCACTGACGTGACTTGCTTGCGATGGCAGCCAAAGGTGAGTGTGGTACAGAATCGTGAGGTGTAGACATAGTTGGGGAAGGCGGCAGAGGTCAGGACAGGCGGCAGATGTTTGTGGTCGAGGGACGGAAGCACAGGAATCATGGCAAGACAAGGAATGCTTTCTCAATAGGCTAATAGGGCACTAAAGATCCCACGCTGGGCGCAGGAAGGGGCAGGCTTTAAATAGGGGCAGCGATCGGCAATGGAATTTACCGGTGCGCTGGCCCTTTAAATTTAACAGTGCCGAGAAGCAAAGACACAGGAGCGCGGCTGGGTGAGTAGGGGGTGTTGGAGCGGGGGCACCCATGACAACTATCTGTGCTGTTTGGTCTTATCAGACCCAGATCAGCTCTACAGTCAATGCAGGAGATTCATTTCCCTTGTAACTGGGGCTAATATAGAGGAAATCATCTCCCCCCCAAAAAAAAATATATAAAAATGAGGGGGCAGAATATGTATAACAAAGTCACAAAACACACACAAAATAATTATTAGTAAGACAAATATTAACAGCCCAAGCCACAACTTTTAGCCAAGCCCCTAACACCCTAAAACTTTATATAACCTACATATAAATGTCCGTGATGGAAAAGTGACACAATTGCAAGACTTATTTTAGCGCCACTTTTGCTGTTAAAAAAATAAAGGGGTTGTTTCCCTACAGACATTGATGGCATAGCGCTAGGATAAGCCATCATGTTTATTTCTTTATTTTCGTTAGCCAAGGATCAATAGTATGGGTGCAATGAAAATTGCATTGCTGAGATTGCATTGCGCCGATCTCTCCATAGACTACAATGGGAGAAGTAGCTCGCGCTCTGATTGGCTGGGATAGCCAAGCCCCCGCTAGCTCAGCCAATCAGCTCTTTTCTGCATTTTTACTGTATTTTGAACTGTCCCGCCTTTGATTTTGATTGGTCAAAACTTCTCCATAGGATATAATGGGTCCCTGTCGCTCCTATTCTGATTGGCGAGATAGCAGCCAAGCCCCGCTAGCTCAGCAATCAGCTCTTTTCTGTTATTTTTACTGTATTTTGAACTGTCCCGCCTTTGATTTTGATTGGTCAATAGTTCTCCATAGGTTTTAATGGTTCACTGTCGCTCCTATTCTGACTGGCCGGTTTATGCCGACCAATGAGAATAGCTTTCAGAATTTGAATTACTGTATTTCCCGGCAATTCCAATATCCTAATTCTTGATGTTCTAGATTTTTGGAAAGTGATTTTATTTATGTATTTTTTATTTTTAAGGTTTGAGCTCTTTTTCTGAGAATGTTTTACGCCTTTATAAAGGCGATTTTTTGGATTCATACTCCATGCCTCACGGCGCTGAGCGCCGAGATTTCTCTTGCAATCTTCTTCTATGTTTCCCCTCAGGTTCCGTTCTCGCTTCACTTCGCCTCTGCCGGATCATTTAGACCAGAATCAACCAGGTCTGCCTGTCGGAGCTGCCGAGCGCTACAATGCGCCGCACTTTGCCGACTCGCGATCGTACATGCCTCGAAGTTTTCGAGCGCGCCGTGTCCCGCCCCGGAACGCCTACACCGCGCCCACACCGCGTCCATTGCCCGCCCCTTCATGCAGGGCGCAGCTGAAAGTGGCGAACGCTGCGCCTAACACTGTATTCCTGCGTCCGACAGCGGATTCGGGCTGGGGAGGCGCAAATTACGCCAAAAAACAGGCGAAAAGCCCGTACATACATGTCGCCCTTAGAGTCTGGGTATCTTGAGGGTATGCTTAGCGTCATATAGGGATAGCCATTGCTTGAGTGAGGCCACCTCTTTTGCATCCTTGTAGGGGCAGATTAGGGATTCAATAGGGATAGTGGATGCTTCATCATATCCCTTATTCCCCACACAAATCAGGATTGATATTATGAGGACTGGATAAAGAAAGAAGCGTATGCTTTTGATATACAGTGAAGGAATAAATTATTTGATCACTTGTCAAGGATTTTCCCTAGGAAACTACCAGGCTATGAATGCAGAAAATTAAAAGATAATCAGGTCCTTCACAACTTATATAGCATTATAATTAGTATTTAACTATGGGATTTACTGTTGAACCCACCAAAAGTAATGAAAAGTAAAAACTGTATGAATTAAAGTTTTTGCAGGTATCTACAGGTGTTTTCTTAGAGGCTTTTGAAACCTTCATGCACCTTCACCATCAAGACTTGGATATTCCATCTCTCAATATTAAAATTAACCTACCCTTAAAATTACAGACTGTTCATGCCTGTGTCAGTGGGCAAACTTACACAATCAGCAAGTGATCAATTAATTATTTCCTAAAGGGGAATATTATCATCTTCATGCTGGTGGCAGCGAGAGTCCTAATCCCGAGGCTCTGGTGGTCGGCGACCCCCCCCCTTCTTTGACTGACTGGTGTAAGGAGATATTTTTCCTCCAACGTATGGAGGAACTGAGGCTGGACAGCACGGAGGGGAGAGACAGGACGACCTTGCCTCCAGCGTGTAGCCCTGGCGCCGTACCCCCCCCTACCAGGTGCCTCTCGGTATATTTGCCCCATTTTAGTGTGCAAACGGCAAATAGTTTGTTTTGTTTATGTTGATTATGCCTTTTCTGGTTTTAGAGTTCCCAGGTTTATGCATTTTCTATAGTAAGGAGACCTCTATAAAGTCAATGTGTTTGCCGTATTGTTATAAATATAGGCCTATCAAGGTTTCCTGTAAATTTGTTTATTGCCTCTTGCAGGCCTATTTTGGATGTTTTCTTTTATCATGTGCTCCTGTTCAATATGTTTCTTTTTCTTTATTATTTCTGATGTAATTGATGCTGTTGGAATAAAGCTTGGAATTTGAAAAAACAAAAACAAATAATTATTTCCTTCACTATATTATAGATTGTGTTTATCTCTCTGACCCTATAGCATTCAATTATGTGACCTGTCATCATATGTGATTATTAATTTGTGTATTGTTAGATTATTATTGTTAAAAGTTATTTTTTAATACCACAACTGGCTTAGAATCCAGTGATACCTAGGCTGGCCCAACAGAAACTAGATAAACACGAAAAGCTACAAAATAACAAACTAGATGTCAGGGACCGGTCAGGGACACACACACAGACAAGTGGGCCCTGACTCTGATCCCAACCCCTGTCCCTGCCTTTTGGGGAACCCGACTCCTTAACAGGCCCCCCAACCCAAAATGATAGCTACACTGATATGTGTGACACAGACAGGACAAACAGACACCAAACAAAGCTGTCGGGGGTCCCAAAATCAGCAACAGTTGGGCAACAGGTACAGAGGGTGAACAAAAAGGGGAAAGGGGGGGAGTCGGAAAAAGTAGGGCAGCGTGGGGACAGGCGTGAAACAAGGGGGGAAAAACCGGGTCCAAAACCCAAAAGGGCGGGGCACAGAAACCAAAGAAGCAAAAAGGGAACTACAGGGGAAACAACCAAAAGCAGGGAAGATTTAAGGAAGTGGGGGTAAAATAGGGGAAAGGGGAGGAAAAAAGGGGAGAGGTGATAGGGAGGGAGAAACTGTCAATCCTGAAGTTGAGATTAAAACCGAGAGTGCGGGAAAAATTCCTGGCCCCGGGCTTGGCAGGATTTAAAAAAAGTCCCAGAAAGAAGACAAAGGGTTTACACAAGATAAAGCAAGGGCCCCAGTTAGGGTCGCAGCAGCCGTCGCCGACGACCAGAGCCAGATGACACGAACGTGACACTAGATCTTATACTCTGCACAGAGTGCCCTATTTCGGTGAGCTTTATAGACTCCTAACAAGCTCAGGTGCGCCACCCAGGACAAATCCAGGCCAAACACAGACACAAGAAAGACAAAATATAGACTCGTGCTGGCCTAATAAGTAGAAGAGTAAGAAATGGCAGGAGACTTCTTGTCATTCATGACACAACCATCTCCCCACTCTCAGACGCCAGCTTGTAACTTTCTAGTAGTAATGAGGTGGAAAAATCCCTTTAATGTATATGCTATTACTGTGGCCTACATGCATCTCTTACATTTCATCTCCCACATAAGTCTTGATGGTGAAGGTGCATGAAAGCTTCAAAAGCCTCTAACAAAACACCTGTAGATACCTGCCAAAACTTTAATTCATACAATTTTTTTTTTTCATTTTTTTTGGTGGGTTCAATGATAAATCCCATAGTTAAATACTAATTATAGTGCTATATAAGTTGTGAATGACCTGTTTATCTTTTAATTTTCTGCATTCATAGCCTGGTAGTTTCCTAGAGAGAATCCTTGACATTTATAGTTGTAAGGGTTAGCAAATCTTTGGCTCCAGACCCTCCCGATGGTCACATGATATGCATTCAGCACACAAGATGTTTAACTTACACCGGAGATGCTGTTTCATGTTTCTGTTCCAAGTAGTCTTATTAAAGCCTGATACTGAAGGAAACTTGACAAGTGGATTTGATGAGTCCCACAACATGTCACTTCCCACATAGCTGGATATAAAAGGCTTGTATGATGCAATGTAACCCGGTATTCAAAGGATAATTCCTGGAAGGCAAAATCACATGCTTTGAGCTTTACAAAGTTACAAATGTGTTAAAGAAATCTAAACTCATGGCGATTTATATATCCTAACTTATGTACTGTGCCATTTGCATAAACACTTGCAAATCCCAATCTGCTTATCTGGGTAACTGACCTGCTGCCACATGTCAGTCCTGCTGCAAACTATGATCAGGCAGAGTATACAGTGAAAGCTCAATTCATTAATCAATTAAAACTAGATCATGGTAATGTACTGCTAACTTGTAACAGTCCCTGTTAAAATGTATCTGTGTCAGTGCACTTCTAATGTTTATAGTGTAATGTACCCCCTTCTGTAAATGACAACAGTATTACATATCACAGAGGGACATGGGACACTTCCTGATGCCACTCAGTGCTGGGGGCAGGCTGACAGCAGGGCGATTTTTTAAATGTTATGCTTTTTTTCTACACTCCCTCCCCGACTGTGGGAGACGTGGCTGGAGAGGACCTGTGATCACTACCGTCATTGCTGGCAGTGGCTGCAGAGATCTTCAGTAGTGAACGGAGCTACGGCGGGACACATCAAACTAAAGCTTACCCTGCCGTCGCTCTGTTCTTCTGACAGCATCCGAAGCCAGATGCTGTCAGATCAGTGTCTACTGAAAGAATACCAATGGCACTTCTTTTTCAGATGCGATGTGAAATTTTATTTACAAATTCAATGTGCTCCATTCAGAGAAAAGATGCTTTCTAGTCACAGAACATGATGTTTTGGTCTCAATGGACCTTATTCATATACAGTTGAAACCAGAAGTTTACATACACTATATAAAAATACACATATGCATGTTTTTCTCACTATCTCACATGAAATCAGAATAAACCTTACCCGTTTTAGGTCAATTAGGATTACCAAAATTATTTTTATTTATCAAATGTCAGAATAATGAGACAAAGAGAATTTTTTAAGGCATTTTTATTACTTTCTGCAAAGTCAAAAGTTTACATACACTAGGATTACTATGCCTTCAAACAATTTGAGACGGCCCATGTGATGATGTCATGCCTTTGGAAACTTCTGATTAGAGCTAATTAGAGACACACCTGTGGATATATTTTTAATACACACCAGAAACACCCTGCTTCTGTGTGTAACATCATGGGAAAGTCTAAAGAAATAAGCCAAGATGTCAGGAATAGAATTGTGGACTTGCACAAGTCTGGATCATCCTTTGGTACAATTTCCAGATACCTAAAAGTGTCAGTTCAAACTGATGCTTGGATTCGGGGCAACAGTCTTTTTATCCAGGGCACAGGCCTTGAATAAAAAGGCCTAGAGACGTCCCTGCTTATTACTAATGGAATTTTATATATCATGTCAATTAGAGCTTCAAGCAATGCAAATAGCAAATATACTGGATTTCTTGTGCAAACAGCCAATATATTTTTTGTATATCCATATTATTATTATTATTATTATTTTAGAGTGACATTAATTCCAGGGTGCTGTACAAGCCAAGAGATTCAAATACATAAGACCAGGACAAATACAATATGAGCACTAAATCACCATCTGATAGAGAAGGAGAGAGGACCCTGCCCGCAAGAGCTTACAATCTACAATGCAGAATAAAGATGACAGATGGTGAGGGACAGAGATATTTGTAATACAGTGTGGTTGCATCAAGGTTATTGTATACTGTATTGTAGGCAATCCTGAAAAGATGGGTTTTCATGTTGCATTGGGAAATTGGTAAAGATGGAGAAGAGTCTGATGTGTTAGGGTAATGAGTGCCAGAGCATGATGGATGCACAGGACAAACCTTGGAGACTTGCTTGAGGAGCTGATGTGAGGAGACCAGAGAATAAGGTCCTGTGAGGATCAGAGATTGCATGAGGGGAGGTATCTGGAGATTAAGGCAGAGATGTATGTGGGGGTGGGAGCGAGTTATATAGAGCCTTGTATGTCAGAGTTAATAACTTGAACTGAATTCACTGGGCAATGGGTAGCAGTAAAAGGAATGACAGAGAGGAGAGGCAGAGGAGAAGCAAGGAGAGAGGTGGATCAGATGGGCAGTAGAATTGAGGATGGATAGCATCGGAGATAAGTGATAGATGTGAAGCCACGGAAAATGATGTTGCAGTAATCTAGTCAGGAAATGATGAGAGCATGCACAAGTATTTCTGCATAGTCTAAGTCAAAAAAGGAGCAGGTTGGAAACATGTTTTCAGGTAGAGGTAAGAACTTTCAAAGACAAGGCAGAGTGAAAGGATATCCTAAGTCTGCATTGTATGTAATCTTTGACTGTTCATATTAGAATATTTATGACAGAAGTAAATTTCCTGTTTGTCACAGTGGTAAAAAAGAGAATTTGAATGTTTGGAATGATATACTATAAATGCTATATATTGTACGTGCTAAAAGTCTGCTTAACCCCTTAAGGACCAGGTGTTTTTTTTTTGGTGACACGTTCGTTTTTCCCTCCTCCCTTCTGAAAGCCATACTTTTTTATTTTTCCACCTACATAGACACATGAGGGTTTTTATTTGCGGACAAGATGTACTTTCTAATGGTGTTATTCACTATACTTAGAATATAACTGGGAAACCCCCCAAAAAAATTCCAAGTGGGACAAATTGTGAAAAAATTTTTTTATTTTCGCCATGTTTGCGGGGTTTTGCTTTTACAGCTTTCAATCTTCGGTAAATGTAATGGAAATTATCTGTATTCTACAGGTTGTTACTCATCTGCCAATACCAAACATGGTTTCTGTTATGTTTTGGTACCGTAAAAAAATCCAAACATTTTCTATTTTTGAAATTTGCGCCAACGGCCCATTTTTGCAACCAATAACTTTTTGTACTAACACCTAGGGACGTCAGTGAGGGGCATTTTTTGCGGGCTGGAAGTGTACTTTTTATCGCTAGCAGTTTGAATGCAATGCGACTTTTTTGATCATTTTTATTCCATTTTTTGAGTGACGTAAAATGACCAAAAAACGCCAATTTTGGTTTTTGGGAAATTTTTTTTTTCTTGTACGGTGTTCAGCGTACGGGATAAATGTTTTTTATTTTTTTATAGATCGGCCTTTTCGGACGTGGCGATACCAAAATATGTGTAACTTTTTTTATTATTTTAATTATTTTATTTGTAAAATGGGGAAAGGGAGGTGATTTAAACTTGTAATACTTTTTTTTTTTGTACTTTAAAACTTTTTTTTTTTTTTTTTACTGTAACATTGGTGCTTGACCACTAGGTGGCGCGATTGTTAATACAACCTAATGCATTGCATAGGCAATGCTTTAGGGTGTACAAAGATGGCGGTTTCCCCACTTCCTGTCTGCGGACGGAAGTGGGGCAAACCGGCCAGGTAAGTGACCCGGAGCCTTCACAAGGCTCCCCACCACCATGCCCGGTCCGGATCGGCGCAGCAACCCCCTGCAAAGCCCTTTAGCGGCCCTGGGACGTACTGATACGCCCAAGGTCATTAAGGGGTTAAATTCTTATGCTTTTACAGCATTTGATGACATGTCACTAACCAACACCGCTACATAAGGTGCATTATGACTCAGTATCAGAATTGGTGATACTGAGGAGCTCATTGAATTTCACCCCCTCCCACTGCAGCAATTTTTGTTTACATCATGTTCATTTTTATCCTATGACCCCCAAGAGCCATAACTTATGGACAGAGCAGGTGATGGCTATTGTGTTTACTTTTTTATTGTTTTTCTTTTTTTATTAGTAGGATGAGACTAGTTTAGTGTTTTGAACTTTACATTTTTTTTATATAAATTTTTTTCTACTTGTATTTTTAGTCACCCTAAGGTACTTAACCACTAGGGGTTGGATTAATTGAATACTATTCTAAAATAGTAATATATTGCACAATAGCGGAAAATTATGATTATCCTATTGCATCAGGCAGAGTGTAATAGGAGTAGGAAGATGGCAAGCCTTGGGGCTTTCATTAGGCCCTGGCCACCATGACAAGCACTTTGCACCGTTTTTAAATGTTTTGTGGGGAAGGCAATTGAGAACAGAGCGGGGCACATTTTTTTAGCGAATGGTTCAACAGCCGGGATGTGAGTTATTTAATATCCACATAGAGGCAGGTGCTGGCTGTAATTATCAGCCGTCACCCATAGTGTGTGAAGTGGACTCAGCGATTGAGCCTGCTCCATACTCCCTTACAGTCATCATGATGTACGTTATATCATATGTCGGTAAAGGGTTAAATATGGCACTGTTAGGAAATATCCACTTTGTCACAAGTCAGTTGCCAATTTATAAGTTCATCATGTTCACCTAAGATCCTTAAGTGCCATATTCATTTTATGCTGGCATGGTGTAAAGCATACCACCACTATAGTCTACAGTAGTAGAAAGGGTAATGTTAATGCTAAAGAAAACAAAGACATTTTAGACAATTGTTCACTTGCAACTTTGCACCAACAGTGTAGGGAAAGTCCTGTATTAGATTGACTTTGAACTCTGACCTCTGCCCCATTCAACACTTTTGGGATAATTTGGAACAACAAATGTGAGCCAGACTTTTTTGTCCAGCATCAACACCTGAACTCACAAATGCTCTTTTGGCTGAACAGAAACAAATTCTGAAAAATAAAATCCAAAATCTTGTGGAAACCATGTACTATCTCCAAAACAGAGCACAAATCTATATTAAGTCCCATGGTTTTGGGATTAGATGTCCAAAACAATTATGCAAGTGTAGAGGTCAGGTGTCTTCATACTTTTGGCTATGCAACATAGAAATATTTCCTATAGAAAATATACCCTGTTTCCCCGAAAATAAGACATACCCCGGAAATAAGACCTAGTGCAGTATATTAATACATGTTGATTTTTTGTTCAACAATAAATGTGAATTCTTGTTCATGGAAAGATAAGACATCCCCTAAAAATAAGTCTTAGCTCATCTTAGGAGAAAAAATTAATATAAGACACTGTCTTATTTTAGGGGAGAGAGGGTATCAAAAGAGCTGACAAGTCCTCTTTAATTCAAAAGAGACACAAAATATGGCTTCACTAAGTGTGGTTATTTTTGCCAAATGGCCAACAGGTTGTAAATCCTCAACCGGATATTCTCTTTTGTAATTTTTGTAATACACAAAAAAAAACTTAAAATGCACCAGGAAGGAGCTGTGGAAATTAAATGAAACCTTATATATAGTATCTCACAAAAGTAAGTACACTCTTCACATTTTTGTAAATATTGTATTATATCACTTAACAGGACAAAACTGAAGATTTGACACTTTGATACAATGGAAAGTAATCAGTGTAACCAGTATAACAGTGTTAATTTGGTGTGCCCCCAAAATAACACAACAGATAGCTATCAATGTCTAAACTGCTGGCAATAAAAGTGAGTACACCCCTAAGTGAATGGCCAAATTGTGCCTTATTTGCCACTTCCCTCTACAGTGTGATGTGACTTGTTTGTGTTACAAGGTCCCAGATGTAAATTGGTTGAATTTGGTGTTATCACTCTCACACTCTCTCATACTAGTCACTGGAAGTTCAACATATCAAAGAACTGTCTGAAGATCTGAAAAAAATGAATTGTTCTCTACATAAAGATGGCCTAGGCTATAAGAAGATTGTCAACACCCTGAAACTGAGCTGCAAACCGACCAAAGAAGTTGAGTGCACATGCTCAGCATCATAATGAGACTGTCTTTTAAAAATAGATGTATAAGTGCTGCCAGCATTCCTGCAGAGGTTAAAGGGGTGGGTCATCCTGTCAGTGGTCAGACCATACACCGCACACTGCATTAAATTGGTCTGCATGGCTGTCATCCCAGAAGGAAGCCTCTCCTGAAGATGATACACAAGAAAGCTCGCAAACAGTTTGCTGACTAAGGACATGGATTACTGGAACCATATTGTGTGGTGTGATGAAACCAAGATAAACGTATTTGGTTCAGATTCTATCAAGTGTGTGTCGCAACCAGGTGAGGTGTACAAACATAAGTGTGTATTGTCTACAGTTAAGCATGGTAGTGGGAGTGTCATGGTTTAGGGCTGCATTAGTGCTGACGGTTGTGGGGAGCTATAGTTCATCGAGGAAACAATGAATGCCAACATGTACTGTGACATACTGAAGCAGAGCATGATCCCCTCACTTCGAAAACTGGGATGCAGTGCAGTATTCCAAACACACCTCTGAGGCCTCGTTCACACGGAGGTTTTGGCCGCGGCCATTGCCGCGGCCCAAACCTCATCCGACCCTCGCAGCGGTGCGGGCGCTGGGCGTGGTCTCAGTGTGGGTGGGGCTTGGCTTGGGGCACAGCTTGCGTAGAGAGTTTAGCCCCATGCAAATCAATAGGCAGGGGCAAACGGCGCCACGAGCCGCGACCCAGCCGTGCACCACCCGCGACGACACCTGTGGCGATGCCCGCGGCAACAACGTGCGGCCGCCTCGCTGAGAACTCCCTGTCAAGAATTGACAGGAGAGTTCTCCAACATGCGCGGCAAGGCCACGGCCCCAAAGCCGTGGCCAAACCCGCGGCGTGTGTTTATTAACGCGGTTTCTCATAGGAAACCATGTTAAACTTGGCGCGATTTGGGCGCAGTTTTGGGCGCGGAAACCGCGTTGCGCCAAAAGCCGCCGTGTGACCAGGGCCTAAGACGACCACTGCCTTGCTAAAGTGAAGGGGGGGGGGAGTGAAAAGTAGAAGTGCAGTACATGAGATGATTATAGATTCCAAGAAATATTTTTAGATGAGAACATCTAAGACATGATATGGACATCAGCAATGCAGCATATAACACGAAAATAAAGTTGCGCTTTTATGAAATGCAACCACAGGTTATGGTGTTCAGATGGCTGATA
This sequence comes from Phyllomedusa bahiana, assembly GCA_025379985.1. Lineage (NCBI taxonomy): Eukaryota > Metazoa > Chordata > Amphibia > Anura > Hylidae > Phyllomedusa > Phyllomedusa bahiana. Next base: position 23,476 of record JAODAL010034862.1, on the reverse strand, counting down.
ATTCCATAATCCAAAATGAGGCATTGCTATTATTGGTCTTGAGTCAAGAGGTGTGACGTGTGAGAATAAAAAAGGGAAGGGGGATGGAAAATATTTTCTTTTCATCACATGCCCAATATGGTTAATGATATGTAATCCACCTGTTTTGTTTTGGGATATTATACTCCAAGGTTGTAGGCTACATTTTTTCATAGTTTGGATTTATTCATCAATGAAACAAACGGATATCCTAGGATGCGGAAGGATATAGTCAATATTTGAGTCCTACCTGTGCTTATGCGGTTTAAAGTACTGGTGTGTCCTATTTTTGGAATAGTATATATATTGTTTTTAGGAAACTAACATTAAAAGTTATGTTTTAGTCTGTGATTGAAATTTCAGTGACTTTTGTGGATTTAAACTAAATACAAGTATTTTTTCTTTGATGATTTGCAGCTTGTTAAGCACAGCAACAGCTTTACTTTAAGTAAGATGTTCAGCTTGGCATAGCCTTTTTTTCAGTAATCAAATCCTAACAGTCTCTAGAGCCTGAAGCAAGGAGAATTGGGGATGCCCTTTCTAGTAGACTAGTAGTAGTAGTATCTGAAGGACCTGTATTTCTAGAATTGAATGTAACCTTCCTGGGCTGTAGGATTGGTGGGTTGGGCTAATCCTAAATTATCGAGCCAATGACTGACCATGGGGGAAGATTTGAACTCCACATGTACTGCCACCAAAAGAAGATAATCCCATCTCAGTGCCATCAGGTCTCTTCAGTTAATTCTGTCCTGGCTAATTCGTTTGGCTTCAGGACGAGAAGTAAAAAGACTGACTGAGGGGACCATACCCACCAGAGTCCAGCAGCGACATCCTGCTGAATCACACTCCACTCTCCTACCACCACCTCCTTCCCTCTTAGAAAAACTAAACTATAGGGCCTTTTATAGACTCAGGCCCCACCCTGCTACCATAACAACCATCCTTGCTTCAGACTTTGACATCCCACATTAACTCTCAAATGGCTGATAACTATAGTCAGAATGATGGTGCAGTACTTACTAAACACACAAATAACAAATAGTACACTGTGACCAGAACGCATCCCCGATTCAACCTTATATAATGCGATACCCAAGACTGGGGCACTACACAGGTTTGATTAAAGGTTCATACCCACTTGTCCTGAAGATCCAATAGGTCTTCTATGGTCGCCAGGCCCATAGATTTTCATTGCTTGAAAATTGGGTGGGCTCTACCTGTTTGAAAAGCTGGATTATTAAGGAAGGTGAGGCCCATGGAGGTCTCCTGCGAACCATTCGAGATATCCTGCGGCATATTTGCCCACAGATGTTGCAGTTAGACCTGTAGATCCTGTACTTGTATCTTGCTGAAGCTGGTGTCCCAACTCTTTCAATAAATGCTCAGTTAGCGATAAATCTGATGACCGAGCAGGTCAAGGAAAGGTTGCAGTGGAGAAATTCCTGGGAATCCCTTGCTGTTTGTGAGCATTCATTATTCTGCTGAAAAATGCCAGTTTGAAGCCCGACCATCTGACTGGAGAGTGTCTTACTAGAAACTGACTGTTCAGGCCCCTCATTCAACAAGGTTGGTGACTTTTTGTACACCAGCAATTGTCATTCCATGCAAAAGGCAGGATTGAAGTACTCATTATAAGGCCTCCATACTCAAGCCCAATCATCATCAGATCCCAACTAGAACCTGAATTTGTTGGTAAGGAAGATATGGCTCCAGTCAGTAGCAGTTTAGGTTTCTCATTTATTTATACCAATTATTTGACTCAAATTAGTGGTGACATTTGCGCTCACATTTGCGCTCTAGGCACTTGCAATGAGCGATTGTCTCAACTATTGTCATCGTGCCGATATCCGATAATAGATAATCGCCGATGACCATTAAAGTCTCTGGGAGAGGAACAACACCTTCATTCTTAAAACCCAAAAGGGGGGGAAAGCGGAATTAACATCCAAAACAAAACGGAAGTGCACACTCAGGCAACACAATTAGGCAACAAGAGTCACAGAAAAAAACGAAAGACTATTCACTATCCCTGTCCGTACCCAGCATGCCCCTTAAAACCCTTCATGACCCACAAATTAAAAAGTGACAGAAGAAGCATTTTTTGAACCACCATTTTATTTGAACTGACATTAAATACCCTGTCCTGGAACGCAGCTGAGCCCCAAAACCTGTCGCCCCACAGATTAAAAAGTCCCGGAAAAAAGGAGTCTTTCAACCACCATTTTAGTTGAACGGACATTGACATACCTTTCCGGGCCGCGTATGACCTTAAACTTCGACCCACAGATTAAAAAGTGCTAGAAAAAGGAGTCTTAACCACCATTTAGTTAAATTTGGGACATTGACTATACTGTCCTGGCCACAGCAGACCCCCAAAAACCTCATGCCCCCCAATTTTAAAAAATCCCAAAAAAAGGAGTCTTTCAACCACCATTTTATTTGGCTGGACATTGATATACCTTCCTTACCACAGCATGACCCCTAAACCTTTTCCCCCCAGATCACAAAGGGGCACTATGTATTTTGTACTGATTGTCATTTAGTATATTTTTGGGTTGACATTTTTTCAGAATTTTTTTTGGTTAAGTTTTTTAAATGTTTACTTTTTATCATTTTGCTTTTTTTTCAAGTGTGATAACAACCATATCCACCCCCCCCTGCATTTTTTAAAAGGGAATTTTTCCCGGTGTATTGATGTGAATTCATTCGCACACCCCATAAGAAATTAAAAATGTCCAAATCACCCCAAAACATTTCCCAGTTGAGAAGACATTTGCCTCCTACTTCGAGAGTGATTCACCCAATCAATTAAATTTTTCATTTTTCCTCCAAAACCTTTTCATGTTTAGGACAGACCCCCTGGGGTTAAATATGCGACCCCTAGTGACTCCAGCCCCAAAAAATTTTAAGCCTAAAATTTGTGCAATTTGTGCCAGCCGGGAGCCCCTTTTTGGACACTATTAACCACACAAAACACCTTTTTAAATCTGATTTTTTAGAAAAAATTTGAAGTTCCTGATTGCCCCTAAGGGTGGAGCCTGCTGCCATCATCATCTTTTAAACCCGGAGGCCACTGCCGGGGGCCGACTTCAGTGGGGCGGTGGGGCCCCAGGCTAGGTCTTAATTATTAACAGCGGGTTTCAGTCCAGGGCCTTTTACATGGGTCGGTGAGAGCCCAGGCTCCACCTCATCTATTAACAAGTAAAACCCCTTATGACGCAGCAACTAAAACATCATGCTGAAGAAAGGTAGGAGGGGAAGTTTTGGTAAAACCTCCACCTTTCCTAAGTACCGTCAAGACCTGGGTAGCGCTTGCCCCTCCTTTAGTGGGCCCAAATTTTGGGTTTTCCTTGGGAAATGTGGGGGGAGCCCCTGTTCCACCCGGGTCCCCTTTTTTTTGGCTTTCTTTTTCCTTTTTTCCAACTTGGAGAAATTGTCTCTTTTTTTTGTTCCTTCCTTTTCCCATACTCCTGGCCCGAAAACCCTACATCGGCCAAGTCTTCCTGCCTTTTTGTACAATTCAAGGAATTTTGTACCACTTTTTTTAACATGAAGGTTTTTGTATTTAATTCTAAAAAAACATTTTTTTTTAAAAAAAGGATGAATCCCCCCTGTCTTTGTTTCTTTTTTTTTTTGTATTAAAGGGGTTTGTCTCACTAAGATTGCAACTAGAAAAGATCTTGAAAAAACAAGTCATTTTAAAATATGTGCCCTTTAACAGGCCTCCCTTTTCCCTTTTTGACAGCACCATGCCCCATGTTTTTCAAAACATGCCCCTTTTGAACCACTCTTGACAATTGTGAAGAACAAATGCCCTGTTAGAAACCACATTTTTTATAAAGGACCTGTAGAAAAGCGCATTTCACAGCAACATCCCCCCAAAAATTAAAAACATGACCCTTGAGCCACTGGAAAAATTGAAGAAAAATGGTTAGAAACCACATTTTAAAATAGGACCTGTAGAACTGCATTTCACAGCGCAGACCCAAAAAATTATAAAAATGATTCTCAGCCACTGTTAAAAATTGTGGGGGAGAAATCCCATTTAGAACCACATTTTGTTCCAAAAACCATGATTATGCTTTTCCACAGCACCATGCCCCCCCAAAACCCATTGACAATCCCAAGAAATTCTAAAGATGAAGTGAGAAAAGGGAAAATACGGGTTTTTTGCGGAAACCTTGTACAAATGGTGTCTTTTACAGTCCCCTCACCGAAAAACCAAAAAAATTAACTTTTGGGAACTGGGGTAAAAATTTGCAGTAAAAAATTTCATTTAAAAAAAAGTTTTCAAGGGACTTTTAAATTTTGGAAGAGGAATGTGAAGAACCCGACAACTAATCAGTGACCTCGGCAATTTGGGACCTCAACATCAGAGACCCATGCCTGATTCATCTTGGAAAGTCAAACGTCCACATTATTGGGACACGGATGCTTTTGTCGTAAGACCCCCTCAGATATGACGCAGGCTGTGGCAGGACAACACCTCTATGGGGGGCCCCAGCACTGGGGCCCAATTCATCCAATTTTGGACATCCAGAGTCATTGGGCCCGGAACAACCCAAAAAACATCGGTGATGAACCAAAATTTCTCCCCCTGATCAAGCCGGTCTCTGTGTTTTTGTTGTTGTTTTTGCATTAATGCTTGGTGGGGGTGTAAATAAAGATTCCCAAAGGGTCCCCATAGGCTTCTGCCACAATCCCTTTCTGCTGCTGCCGCTATGGCTACTTGGCATCTATGCTATCACTTGGGCGACTTGTTCCACCTTTCATTTGAAGAACTGAAGCAGACCAACGATGTTCCAGTTGATCAATCAAAAATGGCTCCAATTCCCTGCTTTTACTCTCTTTTTGGGTGGGTGGAAGGGAAATGCTGATTTTCGTTTTGTATCGGGGGATTGAGAGGGTGGCCACCCAGTAACTGTTTTTCATTTTTATGGCCTTAATGGGGGAAAAATTGGAGAAATGGAGCATCCAAGCACTCATTTGAGAGATGGAGCCTGATTTCCAAGCCTCTTGGTCGAGGGCCAAAGCAAACTGATTTTCCTCATCCCACCTCCGCCTCAAATCCTGCCAAACCCTCTTTCCAACAGGGCATTGGGTAACGTCGGTGCCAGGAAAACCTATCCCCTCCACTTCTCCTCACAGTTTCAACCAGCCCTGACTTGCCTAGAGATGCACCCGAGAGCTGAGGGCCCCCTTGCACTAGCCCTGGACCCCGAACCACTCCCAAATGAAACCGATGTTTTTGTGAAACTGTCTTTCCTTGGGGGATTTTACGGGGAGAAAGGTCGTGTCCCACTGTCTGTCTCCTCCTCCGTCGCTGGGGGACCTTTGTTTCAGAGTGTCCAACGTCGTTCCCAAAATAAGATCACCACAATGCCAAATGCAAGGGTTGTCCGCACTGACCATTTTGGTGGGGTTCTTCAAAAATGGCAAGGATGTTCTTTCACCTCCTCCCCCTGTGGCTCAAAACCCTAGGTCCGCACCGCTCAGACCTCGAGCCTTTCCCCACAGAAGTTTCCCAAACCCGGGGAGCGCTTTAAAATTTCTGGGCACGAGGTTCATGATGGTGCCCTACAAGGGGTGTGTCCCAGCCCACCCCATTTAAGGGCGGCCTGCGATTTTTGCCGTTTCACAAACCACCTTGCCTGGCACGGTTCTTGTCACCCTTTAGCACTCGGTCTCGTTTCAAGACCGTCCACGCTCTGACCTGTTTTGTTGACGGTCTCCAACAGATTAAAATTTAAAACAAATTTTGCCGGCCCGGGCAAGTGATGCCACCAGAGGAAATTGGGGGAAAGAAACCCTGCACCATCCCGCGGTTTTGAAAAGCGTCGCCGAGCCTGAGACCACAGTTACCACCAGAGAACCCCACCAGCTCACCCAAGGAGCTTCACAGAGATATGCGGGCCTTTTTGGCGTGCTTAAAGTCCATGTGTCGGTGATCAGATGGGGACTTTTCCGACCAATGCAGACAAGCACTTGAAATTTCAAATGGGCACGGGGCTGGCCAGGGGGGACGGCTTTTCTGGAAAAAAAATGCTTGCTCGGGATCGGATTGGTGGCAGGCAAGGGCCATGATTGGCGGGGAACCCATCAGTCCACCCGACGGGAAACAAAATTTCCAAGGGAAAAACCTGGGAATCCGACATTAGGGTTTTGGCTTTTGGATGGGTTTTAGTTAAAAAATGTTTCTTTTGTCCCAAACCTGGTAGACAGAAGGCTGCCCGTAGACTGGCCGCTGTACTGCATGCAGGCATCAAACTGGTGGGGGGGAAGGAAAAGGGGGAGGATGGGTCTCTGGTGGTGCTGGGGGTACTCCGGGCACGGGGGAGGCTGAAGCTTGATCATGACTCTGAGGAATGGGCAGCTGAGGAAAAGCTTGGTGGTGGGGGGGAGAAAGAGGCGGGGACAGGTTGCAGTGGTTGGGAAAACCGGGGATCGGTGTGGCCTTTTTTTGGGCAATGTTCCATCCATTTTACCCCTTCGCTGCATGGGGACTAGACTTTTTTGGTTGTTAAACAAACCTAAGATTCTTTCCCCACTGATGCTTTACCCGGGAAAAGGGGGATATGACACCTGGGGGAATCAGAGGGGTTGCTCGAAAAAGGCCCAGGTTGAAGGGCTTGGGCCTTTTTTGACACGATAAGCGAGGAGCTGATTTTCCCCGATCGTGGGGGCGGAAAACTCTCAGCGGACTTGTGCGACCGCCCCCTCCCCTTTTTTTGGGGGCGGACCGTACGACACTACCCCCATCGTCTTTCCCCCTCGTCCATGATGAAGCGCTCGCAACAAATCGCTGAAAGACCAGTTGGGTCCCCAAAGCTCACATCATCTCACAACACAGGTGACTTTTTCGTCCCGACATTCTCATCCCGGAGCTGTGGCTACAAGCAACAAGATGCAAGGCGTTGCCGACCCCCCGGGTTTTTGCCGATTGACCCGGGTTTTTCTCCCTTCCTGATGGGACCATTGGTGTCAGAGCAGACAAAACACCCTTTGGGTTTTTGATCTTTTTAAATGCCCTTTTGACCCCAACCGATTTTGTCATCAAAGAGGTCTTCCGAAAATGGATTATCCACGTGGTGGGGGACACGAGTTTTAATTTGGGCTTTCCCTTCGCTTCATGTTGGATGTTTCTGTCGATGCGATACGACATTTTTGCCCGGTGACTGGGAGGACAGGAGGTAAGACTGCTAGAGCAGGGCATTAACCACTGAAAACAGATTGGGGCCGTTCGTTACTGAATTGACAGGGGCCCTTTACCCACATGACAGGCCCGCGGGCCTGCAACCGACGATCCGGGATCCTGTTTTTCGCCGCACGGAAGGACACCTTCTCTCGAAAATTACATCCGTCCTACCACTCTTTGCTTTTCAAAAAATGCATTTCGCTCCCGTTTAGAAAAATAAAAATTTAAAACGGGATGGAAGAGTTTTTGACAGTCTCTTATTGAAAGACGGCAAATCACAGCTATTCTTAAAAACCTCTAATTTCCTACAGCCCAAAAAGATTAAAACTGAATTGTTCTAGCAAAACCCTTTTAAAAAGCGGTCTGATGGGAAAAACCCCTAAGTCAAATTTAACAGTGTTCATCCTTTAGGCCCAGGGATTTACAAATGCCCCGTGGACTAGGAATTGATAGTTTCCAAGTATCATACAATGCCTATCTGCGCCAAACTGAGATTCACCCGGCGCAATAAAAAAATTCAAAATTACACGATAAAATTGTGTTTTTTGCAGCAATGACAAACGGGAAAAGTTACTAGAAATTTTCATCAAAATTGTCGACAACGTGCTATTTGAAAAAAAATAGGCCACACCACGTGCATACGAATTTTCAAGTTATACGGATAACAAACGGTGGCATAAATGAAGTACACCAACAGTAAAATTAAAAAAATTTTGTATCCCCAAATTTAATACAAAGGCTATTTTAAAAAAACTGGGGCGATCCAAAGTGCAATAAAACTATTTAAAAGTTTTAAAAGGGTAAGAAAAGGTGGGTTTTTTCACCAATGAAATACAACAGCAGTTACTACAAAATTTCTGTTTCAATTTAAGTACAAAGGGGGCTCTTTGAACAAAACTGGGCCGCACCAAATGAAAAAAAAAGCTATTTTAAAAATTATAGGATAATAAAAATGGGTTTTGCACCTATAAATACACCTTAGTTACTAAAAATTTTTGTATCCTAATTAAGTACAAGGGGGGTCTTTGAACAAAAATGGGCTTGGGAAAGTGAATAAAACCCATTTAAAAAGTTATACAAAAAAAGGGGGTTTGCACCAATGGAATCACCTGCATTACTAGAAAAATTTTTGTATCCTAATATAAGTACAAGGGGTCTTTGAACAAAACTGGGGCCCCACAAAATAAAAGGTACAATTTCAAAATCGGGGCAGTGTGCTGGGCCCAAAAATGGTAAAAAAAACCATTTTAATGCAGGTTCAAAGCAGAGTCTGGGCAGCAAATAACACTTCCTTTTTAAAAACCTGCCCGCCTTTTGTTTGAAAGCACCCCCCCAACCCCTCCCCCCCCGCGGTGTACGCGCTAGATGCTTTTTAAAAAGTCCTTTTCTAACTAACAAGAGCTGAAAATTTTTAAACTACCCATGTTTAATGTTCACAGCTAAAAGCATAGTTTTTCTGTATTAATAAAGAGACTGTGTCTTTTTGACTAGCTTATTTAGAGAACCCAGCACACGTCCTGCTCTAGTGAAAGACACTGAAACACTGATGCAGGTTTTAACAAAACTGGGCTGCGCCAAAGTGAAAAACACCTATTTAAAAGTCATCCGGATAAGAAACTTGTTCTATTGTAGGTCATAGATTTGGGGGCCTTTCTAGCTCCAAAACGTCAACCAGCTCAGGTAAACCACTTTTTAAATTTGGGCTCGCTTTCCAGCAATAAATGCACCCCAGTTTTTTCTGTTTCCCCTCATAAAAAGGTAAATAATTCATTTTGGTGCAACACCCCCCAGAAGCCCCCCGAAATTGGGCGCATTTCAAAATGCAGCATGCGCATAAGACCCAATTTTGAGTGCGCCTCTCTATGTCTAGAGAACGGACGTGTCAGTTTTTGGGGTGAAAGGACACCAAAAAAACTGGGCGCCCCCTACATACATGTCCTCTGTGCCATCAGAACAAATCTGTAATCAATTTACTTCTGCCTGAGACATAAATCTTGGGAAAATTTTTCGCGTCGACAATTCTGTCTCGGTGCATTATTTTTTCTCATCAATGAGTGTAGATAATTTCAAATTTTATAACCAAAAATTGGATGTTGAAACATTTAGACCATATTAAAGTGGTATTCACATTTTATTGATTAGCTTTAAACACGTAGGCAAAGGTAAAAAAAATTACCAAATACATTGCTGTTTTTATTTTGCTTCTCTTCAGAGTAAGGAGTAAATTTTACCTCCTGATTTTGCACACAAGTTTCTTTAGTTATTGGCCACCTATCTATCTGCTCTTACAGGCTGTAGCTGTGTCCAGGCTGGTGACATCACTCCCTGCTATGTTCCTTATCTGAGCTTGTTTACATTACTTACTGACAAGTTTTAACCCTTTACGGTTTTTTTTTTGCAAACCGCCTGGAAAACCGTCCGCAAACGAAAACATTGGGCCTCTATGGAAAACCCGTGCAGCAGTCCCCACTGCACAGGTTTTCCACCTGGTGGTTTTTCAAACCGATGGCCGCCCGAAAACATTCTACATGCAAATTTTTCCATCCGTTTTTTTGACGGAATGTAAGCATGTGAATGGGAAGGGGGAGGGCTTTTCTCCACTCATCGTGGAGAAAAGCCGTCCCCCCGTGGCCGTGGGGACGGCACACAAACCGGACAAATACCGGTCGGATAAACCGACCGATATTTGTCCATTGCCGTGGAAACGGCCCCTTAGAGCTCTGTAGTCGTGTGCACTACAGTTTACAAACCGTATCACTGTAACAGGATCAGTTAGGAACAGCAGAGCTGATATGTCAAACACTGCTATAGAACCACCCACAGCCTAACAGGAAGTAAGCGCCTGAAGATGGCTGTGGCTCTATAAAACAGTGAGAAAACCCATTTAGCTTTATGTGATCCAGAATGATACACATACCATCAAAATAAACAAATCTTTACTATTTGTTTAAACAGGGTTTTAAAAATTATAATTAGTGTTAAGCTATTTTTATCGACAAATTTGAAATAGGCACAGTTTTTATGTTGATTGAAATTTTTTAGCTGTGCGATTAATTTAGTTTTTTAAAATTTGATGCATCATCTATAAGATCGCCGCCAATTTTTACGGCGCTTAATGTCATTTGTTGGCGGCCTGCAAATAGCTTACAGAATAGAGCCAGGGTGAGTTGTGTGTGCTCAACGTCATGACTGGGATGTGTGATGGTTGCGATGGCTGGAAAAATCACATGACCTCGTTTTAACATTGAACAGCGTTTTCCTGTTTGCCTTCAGTGTCTCTCAGCGTCTCAGAGCAGAAGGCGCTACAAGCCTTGCTTGTGTCCAAATCAGCTCAGCGAAATTTTTATTTCTTCAACAGAGAAACCTCTACTATTTAGCTGTGATCCTTACGCAATTTAGTTAGATTAGAGATTGGGGAAGATTTTATGTAGCTAGGTAGAGAATTCTTAAAGGGCATCTGCCGCCTTGTTAGTCACGGGGGAGAGAAAGGAGGGAGGCCCCACGGGCGAACACAGACAGCTCTATAAATAATACTGGATAAAGTTCAACCAAGACATTAGTTAGCATTGCACTGCAATGCTTTTTATTAACTGTTTTCTATTGTAATATTTCCTGGATAATTGGGCCGCATGAATTATATTAGGATATCACATCTTTTTTCTAGACTACATTTTATTATCAGTATACATTTCAGATAGGTGTTCATTTTCATTTTGCCCATGCACCTTTGTTGATATATCCTCCTGTGCACTTAAAAGTTTAATCCAGCAATTTTATAGTCAGCACAGGTGAGAATTGAAAGGTTGCCAAAAATATCTTGTCATTAACGAATACATAACAGATACGTGTTTTTTGTGACTTTGGCGCACTACAGCTTTGTTCATTGAGGCAAGCTTGCACTTAAATTTGAATTCCAAGCTAATTTATATAGTCACCCACAGGTGAATTTAAAAAGGTGTCAAAAATATCTTGTATTATAGAATATATAAAGATACGTGTTTTTTTTACTTTGGCGCTATTACAGCTTTGTTCATTGAAGCAGCTTGGCACATAAATTTGAATCCAGCAATTTTATAGTCACCACAGGTGAGTGAAAAGGTGCCAAAAATGATCTGTATTATACGAATTATAACAGATACGTGGTTTTTTGACTTTGGCGACTACAGCTTTGTTCATTGAGGCAAGCTTGCACTTAAATCTGAATCCAAGCATTTAATTATTGTCACACATGGTGAATTGTGAAAGGTGCCAAAAATAGCTTGTATTATACGAATACATAAAACGAGATACGTGTTTTTTGGACTTTGGCGCACCACTACAAGCTTTGGTTCATTGAAGCAGCTTGCACTTAAATTTGAATACAGCAATTTTGTTAGTTCACCAAAGGGGATGAATTGATAGGTGCCATAAATACCTTTTATTATCCGAATACATTTCAGATTTATGTTGTTTTTTGATTTTGGCGCAGGCCCAGCTTTGTTGATAGATCTACTTTGCAGTTAAATTGTGAATCCTGCAATTTTGTAGTCGCCACAGGTGATTGATAGGTGCCAAAAAGAGATACCACTTTATTATCGAAATACATTTCTGATAGTGTTTTTTCACTTTGGGCAGGCCAGCTTTGTTGATAGAATCTACTTTGCAGTTAAGATTTGAATCTAACCAATTTTGTATAGTCACCACAGGTGTGTTGATAGGTGCAAAAAAAATACCTTGTATATCCCGAATACATTTCAGATACGTGTTTTTCAACTTTAGCGCAGGCCACAGCTTTGTTAGATAGATCTTCTTTGCAGTTATATTTGAATCAGCCATATTGTAGTCACCACAGGTGAATTTATAGATGCCAAAATTACTTTTATTATCGAATACATTTCAGATACGTGTTTTTTCCTTTGGCGCAGGCCAGCTTTTTGTTGATAGATCTACTTTGCACGTTAATTTTGAATCCAGCAATTTTGTAGTCACCACGGTGAATTGATAGGTGCCAAAATACCTTTTAATTATCCGAATACATTTCAGATATTCGTGTTTTTCACTTTGGCGCAGGCCGCTTGTTGATAGATCTAATTTGCAGTTATATTTGAATCCAGCCAATTTTGTTTTGAGTTGAGACTTTTAATAAGAGACTTTCCAAAACTCTTCCATTTACCTTCTCAAATTTTTATATTTCTGGAACATGGAGCTCGAAATTCAGGGTGAGTTGTGGTGTAAGCTCGACAAAGGAGGGGGGGTAGACACAGGAAGGGTTAGAGGTAACGAGAGAAGTGCTCATATCCAGTGCTGAGGCGACAAACGCATGCCAGCGGATCGTCAGTTGGAGGACCGTCAGGGCCTGTCATCGATGGGTCAGGGCCCTGTGAATCTCAGTAACGTAAACAGCGTCGCCAATCTGTCCTTCAGTGGTTAATGCAACTGATCTCAGCAGTCTTACCGACTAGTTTCTCACAGTACGGCCACAAATGTTCTATCAGCATCTCCAGCTACCGTCCAACATGAACCAGCCCAAATGTCTACTCGGTGTACTCCACCCACTGTGGATAAGTCCATTTCTGAATCCTCTTGATGAGAAAAGCGGTTGGGGTTCAGAGAAGGCATGTTAAAGATCAAGAGGCCAAAGAGGATGTTTGTATCTGCTTGACGCCAGTTACTGATGACATCAGAGGAGGAGCTAGGAGAGCCGGTAGCAATCGGACATAAAAATGCCGGGTTGCGGTCGGGCAACGCCTTGCAGTCCCCTCTTGGCTTGTAGCCCGCAGCTCCTGGATTGAGAATTTAAGGACGACCAGTCACCTGTGTGATGATGATGATGACGACATTGCGGATCCAACAGTGGTCTTGTTCAGCTCTGAATTTGCTTGCTCGAGCGCTCACATCATGGACGTGGAGGAAGTACACGAAGGACGGGAGGGAAAGCAGGGAGGAGAGATGATGAATATATACAGGGGGGTAGTGTCAGTACGGGTTCGCGCCTCAAAAAGGGAAAGGGCAGTCGCAGAAGTCGTCTGGATATGTTTCGCCAGCCAACGGGTTCAGCGCAAACCCCGTACTCCCGCGTATCGCCTGTCGTCATAAAGGTCAGGACCTTTCCCCCTCAAGCCTGGCCTTATATGACACTAGCCTCTGATTCACCCTAGCGATGTATATGCGCCTTGCGTAAACGATAGTAGAGGCAAGAACCTTAGGTGGTTAACCAACCACAACATGTCTAGTCACATGCAGCGATTTGATGAGTTGAAATGGAGGCACAACTTGGCCCAAATATAAGGCCAGACTGACGCCGGGGCCTCCAACCAACTGTACACCTTGTCTCAGCCTCTCCTCCACCGACCACCACTCATGCGTTTCATCAGCTGCCATGTCTCTCTGAGTCTGGATTCAGGGATCAGCCTTCCGACTTCAGCTCCACCGTCAACGAGTACCACCAGCACCACCAGAGGACCCTATCCTACCCCTTCTCCCTCCGCCAGTTTTTTGACGACATGCACGCCGTACAGTGGCCAGTCTAGCGATGCCAGCCTTGCTGTCTTCCAGTTTTGGGAGCTGAGAAAGAAACACTTTAACCCATAACCATCCAAAAGCCAAAGCCTGAATGTCGGGCATTGCATGCTTTTGCCTTGGAATGTTGCCTTTCGTTTGGTGGAGCACAGATGGGTTCCGCCCCGTCATGGCCCTTGCGGGCCCCAATCCAGATGCCAAGCAGGCATTTCTTTGCCCGCAAAAAGCCGTCTTGCCCTGGCCAGCCCATGTGTCATATAAAAATTTCAAGCGCGTTATGCATCTTGTGGCTGGAAAAAGTCCATCTGTACCACCGACACATGGAATTGTTAAGCACGGCAAAGGCACTTTTATCTCTGTGACCAGCTCACTGGGTGAGCTGGGTGGATGTATCTCTGGGGGTGACGGTGGCTCTCAGGCTCGGCGCTGTCACGCTCTTCAAAACCGCAGGGATGGTGCAGGGGTTCTTTCCCCCAAGGTCCTCTGGTGGCTTCACGTGCCCAGAGGAAAACCAGGCCGTGTTGAAATTAATCTGTGCTTGCGAGAGCGTCCACAACCCACAGGTCAGGAGCTGTGAGGCTCTCCGGCAACGAGGGGAACCGAGCGCGCTGGCTGGGTGCCAAGAGAACCTTGTGCCAGGCAAGGTGGTGGTGTGCGTTAACGGGCCGAATCTGTGGCCGCCATTAAAGATCGGTAGACTGGAGCACTTCCCTTGCCTGCACATGTCTATGAACAATTGTCGTCCAGCAATTTCTAAAGAGCTACCTGGGTCTGAATGCATGTGAGGAAGGCTCGAAGGTCTAGTTCGCACTTCCACGTTCGCACCCTGCTTCGTACGCCTGGCTGCGTTGTTGCAGGCGGGTCAGTCGGCCTCCCCGCCCCGTCAACCGTTCTCATTGTTTGACGTGGCAACAGCTGGAATTCCACCCTCCACATGCTTCCAGAGATTGTGGCAGCAGCGCAATGCCGTTACACAGTACGAAGTGACTCACATGGGCCTGTCAGCAGCGGTGCGGAAACTCGGGGTGTTGAGCCACCGAGTGTGGAGGCAGGTGAAAGGCTCAGCGACCTCATCCTTGCCAGCTTTGAAGGAAAGCCACAAATTAGGTCATGTTGCGGACAATGCCCTTGTCAGATGTGAGGCATTGTGGTGATCTTAGTTCTGGATCGATCGTTGGACATCTTGAAACAACAGGTTTCGCAGCGACGGAAGGAGGAGACGGACACAGATGCGGACACGGAGCCTCTCTCTCTATCAAGATCCACAAGGCCCGACAGTTTCACAATTTATCGATCTCCATTAGGCAGGGTTCGGGGTCCAGAGCTACGTGCAGGTGGAGATCAGCTATAAGGGTTGCATCATCTCAGGCAAGTAAGGGCTGTGTTGAAGCTGTGCCGGAGGGCAGTGGCTGGATGGGAGAAGGAGGGGTATTCCTAGACACCGACGTTACCGACGTCCCTGCCTTGGAAAGAGGTTGGCAGCGAATTTGAGGCGGAGGAGGAGGAGAGATGTAAGAAGATCAAGTTTGCTAGTGCCCCTCGAACCCAGAGGCTTGGGAAATCAAGCTCCATCTCTCTCACATCGACGTGTTGGGGATGACTCCCATTCCTCCAACATGATCCTTGCATTAAGGCCAGCTAAAATGAACAACAGTTATGGGTGGCCACTCCTCCTGGATCCCCGGACATCTCCTCTCTATATATCTTCAGCATTTCCTTCCACCACCCAATTAGAGAGTAAAATGCAGGAAATGGACGACCTGGATGATTGATAAAGGGGGCCTCTTTTGCTTTGCTTCCCATTCCCCAAATGCACGGGGGAAAACTCTCACAACGTGAAGCAGTAGAGGCCAAAGGTGCCGTAGCGGCAAGCAGGCAAGGTGGTAGAAGCCTAAGGGTGACCTTGGAAAATCTTTATTTACCACCTCAAAAACGCATGCAATGCAGGGCACACATCCAACACACGAGACCAGCTTAAGATCAGGGTGCACGACATCTGCGTCTCAAAAACCGATGTTTTTTGATGTTTTCCCGGATCCATAACTTTGGGTACCCCAAAATGGAAAAAGGGCCCCGACTCGCTCGCCACCCCAAAGAGGTGTTTTTCCGGGCCCAGCAGCCAGCTCTATCGAGGGGACCTTAGCACAGTGGAGGAGCTTACAGACAAACCATCCGGTTTCCACAGATAATGTGGATCGTTTGCTTTCATCAAGAGAATCAGGCATGGACCCTTTGTGGGTTGGGGCCCCCAATTCCCCGGGGGTCCCCGTTTAGTTCCCGGTTATTTTCACTTTCCCTCTTAAACAGAAAGGGGCCCTTTTAAAAAAAACTTTTTTTTAAAAGATCATTTTACTGAAATTTTTTAATTTTTTTTTTCCCCAAAAACAGTTCTTTTTCGGGTTTTTCTGGAGGAGACGTAAAAGACGAAAGGTTTCTGACAACACTGTTTCCATTTACTCACTTTATCTCAGAATTTTTCGAAATTGTCAATGGTTTTGAGGTCATTTTGCTGTGAGTCGCTATAATTATGGTTTTTTGGAAAACAGAAATTGGCTTTTTAAGTGGCATTTCCCCCTCACTTTTTTTAACAGGGGTGAGAAGTCTTTTTTTATAATTTTTTGGGCATGCTGCTTTGAAATGCAGCAATAAACAGGTCCTTTTAAAAAAAAATTTTTTGTTTTTAACAGACATTTGTTCTTCACAATTGTCCAAAGGGCTAAAGGGTCATGCTTTGAATTTTTGGGGGCTTTTTTGCTTTGAAATGCGCTTTTAATACGGGTTTCCTTTATAAAAAAATGTTTTTTTAAAACAGACTTTGTTTTCAAAATTGTAAGAGGGGTAAAGGGGTGATGGTGCTGTCAAAACAGGAATAGTAGGAACTGTTAATGGAACTATTGCAAAATGATTGTTTTTGCAAGATCTTTAACATAGCTATAAATCCCTGTATTGAAAAACCCCTTTTTAATAAAATTAAAAAAAGAGAAACAAAGACATGGTGGGTTCCTCCTTTTTTAAAAAAAATTGTTTTTAAAATTTAAAAAACTACTAAAAAACCCTTTTATGTCAAAAAGTGGTAAAAAAAATTCCTCTGAATTGTCAAAGGGGGGTACAGGAAAACTTTGACCAGTGTAGGTTTTCAGAGGGCTGGAGTATGGAGCAGGACAGGAACAAGTACAGAGACAATTCCGCAGCACGTTTAGTAAAAAAAAAAAAGAATGCCAAGAAAAAAAGGGGACCTGGGTGGAACAGGAGCGTTAACCCCCAAATTTTCCCGGTGAAGTCAATTGGTGCCCTCATAGGAGGGGCAAACCTAACTTAGGACAGGGCAGTAATATGTCCAGTAAAAAAAAGGGGGGTTGAAAGCTCCTTTTCCCCCCATTTTTAATTTGGGGGGAGACAGGTTAAAGCTATACTTTCGGTCCAGGGGGAGGTATAGTCAATTCCAGTTCAAATAAATGGGGGTTGAAAGACTCCTTTTCCCGGACTTTTTAATTGTGGGTCAGACAGGTTAATGGTCTTTGCGGTTCAGGACAATATAGTCAAATTCCATTCAACTAAAAAGGTGGTTTAAAGACTCCCTTTTTCCCGCACTTTTAAAACTGGGGTCATGCAGGGTTTTGGGGTCATGCGTGGCCCCGGACAAGTAATCAAAGTCCAGGGGGGGGCTAAAAAGGTGGTTGAAAACCCTTTTCCCGGACTTTTTAATCTGGGTTTTATGCAGGTTTGGGCTTCTTTTTGGCCCCGGACAGGTATAGTCAATGTCCCGGGAAATAAAATGGTGTTTTAAAGACCCCTTTTTCCGGCACTTTTTAAACGGGGTCGAGGTTTGGGGCTCATGCGTGGCCCGGACAGGTATGTCAAAGTCCATTTAAACTAAAATGGGGGGTTTTAAAGACCCCTTTTTTCCGGCACTTTTTAAATGTGGGGGGTTTTCAGATTTGGGGGTAAGCTGTGGCCCCGGACAGGTATAGTCAATGTCCGTGAAACTAAAATGGTGGTTGAAAGTCCTTTTCCCCCGCACTTTGAATTTGGGGGGGCGCAGGTTTTGGGGCTCAGCTGTGGCCCAGGAAAAAAAGGTATAGTCAATGTAGTTAACTAAAAAATGGTGGTTTTGAAAAGGGCCCCTTTTTCCCGGGACTTTTAAAACTGGGGGTCTTTCAGGTTTGGGGCCCCCATGCTGCGTTTTCCCGGACAGGGAAATTTAATGTCCAGTTCAAGTAAGATGATGGGTTTAAATCAACTGTTCTGGCACTTTTTAATTTTTGGGTGAAGAGGTTTTAAAGGGGTTTCTGTGGTGAAGACGGGGTGTGAATGGTTGTGTTGTTTTTTTTTTGTGGCTTTTATAAACCCCAAGGGGGTTGCCTAAAATGTAGCCGTATCCTTTGCTGTTTTGGGGGTGTTTTATTCCAGCTTTCCAGCACGTTTGGGTGTAAGAAATGAAGGTGTTTTGCCCTTCCCCTAGATTTAAGGTCATCGCAATAATCTACTATCGTATTTGTGATGATGGTCGACATCGACCTCGACCCATGTCGATGGTCAAGTAATCGCTCAACACTAATTATTAAAACATTCCAAGACTTACTGTTTAATTTTATAATAGTGAGTCCAGTTTGGAGTGACTTGACATGGATTATAAGATTATAAAATTTTGGGTTTTAACGTATAGAAAAAACGCCATTGTAATAGGTTATGTTCTTTTTTTAATTCTCCATTTATTGTCTATTATTTTCTCATATATTTTTATCCTCACAGCCGACATTATTTTCTGGATGCATGTAGTTGGGTAGACAATTAGGACAGCACCGTACAGTCTGTCATTGCAGGGATTTGGTCACCTATAGTGTCACTGGTTTGTAAGAGTATTAATGATAAAGGGATCTGTATAATCCCAAAGAGTAGCATTATTAAAAAGCACGTGAGGTGCTGTAAAGGGAGGAAGCTTATTTTAAAGGGAAAGTTGTTCACTTCACTCTGGCAACAGGACAAACACACACATTGAAGGGATTCATTAATATTACTACTGTTATTATCTAGTTTAAAGTTTCTTTAAATCAATGGTTCTGTACATCAGGAAAGTGCTTTAAATACATGACATACAACAAAAATGAGTACGATAATCATCACTTGATCACAAACTGGTACAGAGGGAGCCCAGCGCGTGAAGGTTTACAATCTACAAGGAAGGGGTAATGACACAGAAGGTGAGAAAGTGCTGTGTGCATGACAGTATATCAGCAGCAGGCTATGATATGGTGTAAGCCATTCTGAAGAGTTGGGTATTCAGGTTGGTTTTGGAGGCTTCAAGGGTGGAAGAAAGTCTGATGTGTTGGGGTAGTGAGTTCCAGAATATGAGGGACGTATCTTGATGGCGGTTGTGTGAGGATCAGAGAAAAGAAGAGCGCAGAAGTAGGTTCTGTAAAGATTGGAGACCATATGAACCTTGGTATTGGGAGATTAAGGCAGAGATATTTTGGAGGAACAAGCTATATAGAGCCTTGTATGTTTCAAAATACAGGACTATGAGGAGGGGTTAGTACAGTGACAGACACATGAGGGACTAAATATACTGAAAGGCAGATGAGGGGGCTCAGTACAGTGACAGACACATGAAAGGTACTCAGCACAGTGACAGACACATGAAATGTACTCAGCACAGTGACAGACACTTGCAGGGGGCTCAGCACAGGGACAGACACGTGAGGGAGGGTAAGCACATTGTTATGCACATGAGGAGGGGTCAGTACAGTGACAAACACTTGCAGGGGGCTCAGCACAGTGACATATACGTGAAAGAGAGTAAGTACAAAGTTATGCACATGAGGAGGGCTCAACACAGTGACAGGCACATGGAGGGGGTCAGTACAGTGACAGGCACGTGGAGGAGGTCAGTACAGTGACAGGCACATGGAGTGGGTCAGTACAGTGACAGGAACATGGAGGGGTCAGTACTGTGACAGGCACATGCGGAGGTCTCAAAACACTGACAGGCACATGGAGGGGGTCAGTACAATGACAGGCACATGGAAGGGGTCAGTACAATGACAGGCACATGGAAGGGGTCAGTACTTTAACAAGCACATGAGGGGAAGTCAGTACAGTGAAGGAGAGCTAAGTACAGTGACAGATACATGAGGGAAATCAGTAAAGTGACAGGCACATGAGGGGGGTCAGTGACAGACACATGAGGGGGTTGATATAGTGACAGACACAAGAGGGGGAGTCAGTACAGTGACAGACAGATGAGGTGGGTTAATTACAGTGACAGACACATGAATGGGCTCAGTACAGTGAAAGACAGGAAAGGTTAGTACAGTGACAGGCACATGAGGTAGGTCAGTACAATGAAAGTCTCATTAGTGGGAGTCAGTATAGTGACAGAAACATAAAGGGGCTCAATACAGTTAGGCCGTGTTCACACGGCTTATTCAAGCCATAATTGCGGGACGGATCCCGCCCGCAATACGGCTTGAATAAGTGGCGGGGCCGGGGGCGCGGCTGGAGAGCTGCCCGCCGGCCCCATAGACAATGCATTATTTACGGCGCGTACGCACCGTAAATAATGTGCATGTCACTTTCTCCCCCCACGGCGGATTCGCCGAGTGGGGAGGAGTGACGGAATCCACTGTTCTCTATGAGAACTGTGGATTACCATAATGACAGGGACGGATTGGAGCCATACTGCAGCGCAAATACGGCGCACAGTACGGCTCCAATCCGCGCCCAAATAAGCCGTGTGAACGAGGCCTTACAAGGCACATGAGGAATGGTCAGTACAGTGACAGGTACATGGGTGGGTCATTACAGTAACAGACACATGAAGGGGCATAGTACAGTGACAAAGCACATGAGGATGGATAATTACAGTGTTAGACACATGAAAGGCTCAGTATGGTGAAAAGCACATGATGAGGGGTTCAATACAGTGAAAGGCACATTGTCAGGGGTACCCTAATCTACCCCTAGCTCATCCTGCCTATGCAGAGCAACTTCCCTGAAAAGTGCTAACCTGCACTGGAACCGTTTGAAGGCTTCCATAGCTGTCATGTTAGCGCTTATGTTACTTCCTGTCACAGTGATTGAGCCCCCTAGTGGTCAATTACCCTAGAGGGGTTACAAGTACATGTGTAATAAAAAAAAAATAGTTTTAAAATGTAAAAATAAAATAAAAATATTAAAAACTCAAAACACTTTTTTTCGCCATTTTACAAATAAAAGAATAAATAAAATAAAAAGTTACACTCAGTTGGTATCACTGCAGCTGTAAAAATCCGTTCTATTAAAATATAATATCATTTAATATCTGATCATATAACATCCCCAAAAAATTGGAATAAGAAGTGATCAAAAAGTTATAAATGTATTAAAATAGTACCAATAAAAAAACACTTCATACTTTCTACACACTCCACCAATTGCAATTTCAAACTCAGCTTTCAGACGCCTCCAATCTCAATTAAATGCATTTATTTGGTACCATAAATAACCCAGACTCTCTAAGTCCTGAAGGCAAAGACAAATAATTAGGTGTGCTAGGTCTTCCAAATATACTACTTTACCACATGGCCTTGACACTTGATCAAGCCAAATACTGGTGGAATCCTTCACAAGAAAAATTTGGGCATCAATGGAAGCTCAGATGCTTGGGCTACAATCTTCGAAGCCCTGGATTCTTTCTCTATCTTCCACCGTTACCCTGAAATACAAAACCCCATCTACAATAAACTTTACCCTCTGTTGCTGGCACAGATTAGACCCTAGTAATTATTCTCATACTCCCATGTCCAATTTACCTATGCCATTATCAGCCTTAAAGGGGTTCTCACATTACAGGCTTTCATGGGCATCTTAAGCTTTCTCTATTTCTTACAGCTTCAAATCCTGGGGCGGGTCTCTCCTCCCAGTAGGTGTGTCTTCACTCACTGAAGAGTGGTGACATCATCATTCTGTGTGAGCAGGGGAAGGCAGAGGATGTCACAGCTCTGCAGACCTCCTGCAATGGCTGTCATGTCTGCCGAGCTGTCACCTCCCTCCACAGGCTCCTTGTAACCAGATCACCTGCATTGCTGTAAACGTACAGCCTAAACTGATGAAACAAATGTGAGATATGCATGCTGCTCTACCCTCTACTTCCTGCCTGATAACGGAGGGGGGAGACAGAGTGCATTTCTCTCCTTTGTTTCATCAGTTCAGACTGTTTGTTTATCTGGTTCTGTATGTTAGATACCCCCATAAATGACCCCATCTAAGAAACTAGACCCCTTAAAGTATTTAAAAAAGCATTTAGGAAGTTACCCTTTAGGTATTTCACAGAAATTAAAGCAAAGTGGAGGCGAAATTTCAAAATGTAAAATTTTTGCAGATTTTCCATTTTTATCCATTATTCACTGGAACACGGTAGATGTGACCAGGGAAATATAACTCAACATCAATTCCCCAGATTCTGCCATTTGTAGAGCTATCCCATATGTAGTCCTGGTGCGCTACTTGGCTCAATCACAAGTCTCAGAATAGGAGGAACACCTCCCGGATTTTGGAGTGTCATTTTCAATACAATTTTATTTAGGTGCCATTACAGGTTTGCGGACACCCTAAGGTGCTAAAACTTAATAAACACCCCTAAAAAGACCCCATATTGGAAAGTACACCCTTTAAGGAATATATCAAGGGGTGCAGTGAGTATAATGACTTCACACATGTTTCACAAATTTTTTTAGCGTTAGGCTCTGAAAATTAAAAAAAAAAAATTTCCAACAAATTACAATTATAGGGTATGTTCACATGGCGTACAGTGGTGGCCAAAAGTATTGGCACCTCTGCAATTCTGTCAGATAATACTCAGTTTCTTCCTGAAAATGATTGCAATCACAAATCTTTGGTATTAATATATTCATTTATTTTGCTTGCAATGAAAAAACACAAAACAGAATGAAACAAAAATCAAATCATTGATCGTTTCACCCAAAACTTTAAAAATGGTCCGGACAAAAGTATTGGCACCCTCAGCCTAATACTTGGTAGCACAACCTTTAGCCAAAATAACTGCGAACAACCGCTTCCGTTAACCATCAATGAGTTTCTTACAATGCTCTGCTGGAATTTTAGACCATTCTTCTTTGGCAAACTGCTCCAGGTCCATGAGATTTGAAGGGGGCCTTCTCCAAACTGCCATTTTGAGATCTCTCCACAGGGGTTCTATGGGATTCAGGTCTGGACTCATTGCTGGCCACTTTAGAAGTCTCCAGTGCTTTCTCTCAAAACATTTTCTAGTGCTTTTTGAAGTGTGTTTTGGGTCATTGTCCTGCTGGAAGACCCATGACCTCTGAGAGAGACCCAGCTTTCTCACACTGGGCCCTACATTATGCTGCAAAATGTGTTGGTAGTCTTCAGACTTCATAATGCCATGCACACGGTCAAGCAGTCCAATGCCAGAGGCAGCAAAGCAACCCCAAAACATCAGGGAACCTCCGGCATGTTTGACTGTAGGGACCGTGTTCTTTTCTTTGAATGCCTCTTTTTTTTTCCTGTAAACTCTATGTTGATGCCTTTTCCAAAAAGCTCTACTTTTGTCTCATCTGACCAGAGAACATTCTTCCAAAATGTTTTAGGCTCTCCGGTAAGTTTGGGTAAACTCCAGCGTGGCTTTTTTATGTCTCAGGGTAAGAAGTGGGGTCTTCCTGGGTATCCTACCATACAGTCACTTTTCATTCAGACGCCGACGGATAGTACGGGTTGACACTGTTGTACCCTCAGGCTGCAGGGCGGAAC